>CAJNDV010006225.1:8818-20313 GCA_905221635.1 Symbiodinium sp. CCMP2456 | reverse complement strand
AGCAGCAGCAGCAGCACTAGTAGTAGAAACAGCGGTGGTAGTGGTACTGCTAGTGGTAGTGCTAGTGGTAGTGGTAGCGGCAATGCCAGCGGTGGTCGTGGTCGTCGTAGTCGTCGCAATAAGTCGTATATGTAGTATCTAGTCAATAGGAGGCTTCAGTCTACTGTTCAGGTCGGAACGAGGAGGCTGCGTCCAGAAGATGAGCACACGCAGCGCTGCCTCTGAAGCTGGGCCTTGAACACATAACCTTGCCCTGCAAACCTAGAGCCCTGAACGAAACCTAAACCCTAAACCCTCAACCCTAAACCCTAAAACCCTAAACCCAAGCTTCCAAGCCTAACTTAGGAGTCACCCCTAAACCCTACACCCTAAACCCATGAAGGAAAGCTGAGTCCAAAACCATGGTGCCAAGAGGGACCTGCACTTCTTGAGGCTTCGGTACTAGTACTGCTGTTGATGATATAAATCTTGCATTACCTTCAGGACCCTAACCTATGAGAATTGTGGTATATTCCTTACTATGGGTAATGCGGGATTTCTATCATCAACAGTAGTACTAGCACTGCTAGTACAACTACACTACTGAAGCTGCGAGTACACTGACTACGATCGCTAGTGCATTGCAGTGGTCCGATTCCGGTGGGGTCGTTTCTGGATTTTGTTCTACGGGATTTGGCTGCAGGCCATCAGTCTTCTCCTGGTTGCGATGCTGATTTTGGGATCTTATACTCAGGATTCTGCAGCCAAGGTGAACCAATGGTCGGAGGGTCGTTATGCTTTGCTGCTCAAACCACTGGAGCAAAGTGGCTATGCCGTTGCCACTTCATCTGACCTGCTTCTTCCCGAAGTGGCCCTATGCTCGAAAGCCATATGCCCGCAAACCCCACAGCTCTGACCAGCCTTGTCCAACGGCATCGCGTTGCCGACGAAGATGGGGGCATCGTCAGAAGAGATCACCTGATCCAAAGCTGTGTTACAAAGACTCTTGGTCTTCTGTTTGCGGCCGTCATTATCGAAATCGTTGGCTCTACTGTTCCTTTTGAGCGTATAACTTATGGTTATTGCTTAGTCGCAATGGCACCCGTGACAGTCGTCGTATGCACTCACAGAGGTCGTCGGCATGTGATAACTAGCAGTCCTCCTCCTCTTCCACCACCATTAGTAGTAGTAGTAGTAGTAGTAGTAGTAGTAGTAGTTGTAGTAGTAGTAGTAGTAGTAGTAGTAGTAGTAGTAGTCGTAGAAGTGCAGGAAGTAGTAGTAGCAGTAGTCGTGGTGGTGGTGGTCGTTGTGGTGGTGGGAAAGCTATCAATATGATGGCAGGGACTGGGTCGCACAACTGATATATATATATATATATACATACACATACATACATATGTATATATATATATATATATACATACACATGTAATATATATATATATATATATTCGTGCCTGAACCTCCGTGTCCCATTGCAATCGAGAGTACCAACAATTAAGGTGTCCTACAGCTTGATTCCGACAAGCAAGGTCTGCAGGCTTTTCGCAGTACAGTCGCCAGTAGGGCTGAGGGCCACTTACAAATGCTGGTAGGGTTTAGGCTTTAGGGTTTAGGGTCACACCGGCAGGTTAATAGCTCCCGACTGGTGGATTTGCTGACGGTTCACAGCCCAACCTGTGAATGCTCAGTTCGTAATAGTACGCTCGAAGCACGGCTCGGCCGGAAACAAAACGGTTTTTTTATCGCATGAGGGTGTTGCCACGACTCAAGCCATGCCCGAATGCTTGGAATGGCCTCCTGGCCCACGAAGTAGCCCACGGCATGGAGGATGTATCGCATCTCGCCGTCCTGCATGAGGTAACACGATTTGCACGACCGCTCGAGGAGTGGCAAGATTGGGGCATAAGTAAATGGCTACAATAGTTTTGTCTCTTGGGCTATTTCGGATCTGGAACTCCGGTTCCATGCAGCTGGTGTGTGTGCGTGTGTGTCTTCTCTATTCCGCTTCTTTGCTTTGCAAGTCGTCAGGCGCCCGAGACGAGCCCGAGTCCGCAGCTTTGCAGAAACTGCATCAAAATCCAGAAACCAAGATCCAGGGCTTTGTACGCTGATGCTGCTGACGACGTGAGTTGCTGATGGCAGTGGGACCGAGCGGACTGATGAAAGTAGCTGCTACTACTTCGGTTGAAAGAAGCCGTTTATGGTACGATCACGAGTAAGGGATGTCGTCGCATGGCTGTCACAGACTATGCGATTATCACCTGCACGAACGAGTCTCAGCACTGGTCGTCACGCCGGCATCGCGGTCAACGTTCACGCACTGAAGTTCTGCATATCGCAGCTCGTAGCTCATGCCAGCATGAGATCTAGCCGTTTGACCAGGCCTCGTACTTGACCAGGCAGATACGGGCATTTCGGTAGGGGTCGTACTCGATGGTCTGGATCTTGCCGAACCTCATGACGAATCTTGGCCGTAGTGCTTTCGGGACAAACTAGGCAACCAAGCGACGATGGTGACTACCACGACGACTGTACTGCAAGTACTAGTTTCCTAGTACCAAGGGTTCGTATGCCAGCCCCTGCCACGATTAGCATTTGGGGCATGAGGGTCTGAAAGCGAATACGGATCCAAATATGATGGGAGTAGGTTTCTCTGGATAGTAGGCCCGACCATGCGTGCTACATCTCGGGTACGGTAGGCCTGTCGGTCGCATGACAAACCAACAGCCCGATAATACAAAAAAACAGACGTCCGACTGCCAACAGAACTCACTTCTCCTAGGCCATAAACCCGAATCCGAAGCCCAGCAATCTATGCTCGAGGCCCAAACGCGATGGACATGCCCGAAGGAAGAGCTGAGGCTTTGGCATGTCTCTCTTATTACGTCCGAAGTCGATCACGCGGTACTTCCTGGCACGAGGGAAATTGACATCCAACATACACGGTAAGCGCAAATGATCTAGAGCGACAGCATGCAGCCGCGGATTATTCAGAAGCTCACGGATCTATGTGCAAAGATCCCCTGCAAGCTCGCTGGCAGAGGCGTACTCCCCGGTCCAGCTCTCACCAAACACTTGCAGTTAAGTTCATCTCACACATCCTGGATCCAAAACGACACTCAACTACGCCTGCTACTCACAACGTCCAAGGGGCTTTGCGTAGTTTCCGCCGGAGAGTTTGTAGTTGTGACCGGACCTGGGCAGGTGTCAGGGTTTCGGGGTTAGGGAGAATTCAATCAGAATCAAGCTTGAAACGGGCCTTCAGGAAGGCTGTCGTCTTCGACTCGCTGCTAAAATCCTAAAACCTGTTGGGATGATTGGGTCATGGACTTCGGGGGTGTGAGGTTCAGGCATGACGGGTTGGAATACACCGTGTACAAGTCTTTATCGGGGCCTGTAATCGGGCAAACCATGCCAGAAATCGCACGTGCTCCGCACAAAGAGCTTACACAACAATAAACCTCGGCTTAAAGGTTTAAAGCCCTTAACTCTCTTCTTCAAGAACCAGGCAAAAAAAGTTCAAACTTTTTAAGATAGATCTAATATATAGGGACAAAAAGTTTAAAGTTCTCCCATTGGCTCTGCCAGCTAAGCCCTACACACTCAAAGCACTTTAAAAACAGACCCCCTAAACCCTAAACCCTAAACCCTAAACCCAAAACCCTAAACTCTAAACCCTAAACCCTAAACCGAAGCCCAGCTTTTTGGGCTCCGGGCTCTCGCGCAGTGCGGGTGGCCATCATGATGGGCTTGTGCCTGTACCCTAAACCCTAAACCCTAAACCCTAAACCCTAAACCCCAAGGGCCGGAAGGCCTTTAGAGCTCACAGGCCTCAAGAAACTTGCAGGGCTGTCGAGTTTCGGAGGATTGGTGGGGCTTGTAGGATTTTTACGGCTACCCATAGGCCCTAAAGTAGTTCCTTTTGGGGGGCTCAAATAAAGAATCCTATAAGGTAACCCCCAAAAAGGAACTACTATGGGGCCTGTGGCTAGAGACTTTCGACTTTCCAGTTTCGGACCAATGAGGTTTAGGGCCATTTAGGGCGTAGGCCATGTTCCCATTTAGGGGATAGATGGGCTTAGGGTGCCCATTTAGGGGTTTAGGGTTTAGGGTTTAGGGTTTAGGGTTTAGGGTGCAGCGAGTGAGCTGAGCTGAGCTGCTTAGACCAGACAAGCGTCTAGCAGCGAGCACCTAGGAGGATCCTGAATCGCAGCATGCACAGCATATTCAGGATCTGGCTCTGACTGTATATATGATGTGTGTCGTGTGCGTATATTATAAATAATTATTTATATACATATACATATATATATATATATATATATACACATATATATTTTTATACATACATATGGTCCCCCCCATGTGCCGACCCTTCCTTGGTAATTAAAGAGAGCAGGAAATCTCTGACTTTCTGATGCGCCGTCAAGAAACGCTGTGCAGTCACCATCCCCATGACCCCGCAAGTCTTCCATTACAGCCCCTCACATCTGACAATCTCCGACGCGGGGATGTCTATTCACGATCGCATTGTAGACAATGTTGCCCTGACATGGGCCTACAAACGAGCACCATTCCTGCAAATACAGAACCCCATTAATTTCCGCGGAGATGCCAGGACCAATTTTGGATTTTTGTTGTTTTGGATTTCGGGGTTTTTTGATTCTAAAGGAAATCAACAAATCCAAAACTCCAAAATTCCAAAATTTCATAAATCCAAAAATCCAAACTTGGTTATGGCATCTCCGCGAATATATTAGTATGGTGGATTTTCGGATATTCGAGGAATTGTGCTTTTTGTGGCTGCACATGCTTCCCACGAGGCTCTGCTTGCGCACCGGGGTCGGCATGAGGTTTCTCGGTTTCGTGCGAACCATCAGAAAGCTTTGATCTATACAAGTTACAAGACTTTGTCCAAACTGTTGTTCATAAGAGTATATATGGTGTGGTTTTCAAGAGTGGGCACTTAATCCCTACAAACTAAACCCTATCCAACTGCTGACCATTACATATTCTACCTGCCATAAGACACTATGTACGATACGTCTGTTTGTGCAATATTTTCTGTGGTTTGTAACTAATTCATGTACCGTTCGCTCCATCAAATACATCGTTCGAACGTTTTGTCCTCAGAAAAGTTTATTCATTAATAGTGCATTTGTGCAGCTAACATTGGTTGACATTTGCCTACTGCAAAATCAACATTCAATGAATGTAGAATGTATTTATGTACCTCATCAAAGACATCGTACTAAGATCATACTCTTTGAACAGTTAATATTCAGTACATATTTGTTCATCATTGTTTAGTTAACATTGGGTTGGTATTTCCTAGAATCAATATTCAGTTAATGTAGTCTGTATTTATGTAACGGACAGCTGATGGTTGGATAACCCGTATTCAATTGGAGTCCGCCATGTTTGCCTGAATATCTACTCAGGTTTGGTTTTGAATCCACTCCATATTGAAAAGAACCCGAACAATTGTTTAAAGTTGTGTCACTGGGAAGGAGCTAGCATTAAATACGACTCGCCCACGACGTATCCATTATACGACGGAGTCATAACATGTTATATGCAGTACTTCAACAGCACATATACAGATATTGTTGCAATATAAGCGAACTATGCATATAAGAGATGAGGTTAAATATTGGGTTACATGCCGATGGAATATTCATCGAGCTAAGACAAGTAGTAATTGAAGACTGATGAGATATCAGTTACATATGACTGAGCGTTACACGATTCAATCGAGTATAAGGTCTAAGTAGTATTTAAGAGGTACATAAACAGCAACTACTTGCAATTGACGAAAAGCCATCATATGCACGTTTGCCATCTATAGAAGATGATCGTTTGCTTGAAGTTGCCACGTCCCTATAACAGGCTTGGTTTACAGTCTTGGCTATGCATGAGACTATGTATTTGTATTTACCATGATACCATATTTCAACCGAGTACTAAGACTAGCTTTCCTAGAACAGAGCATTCTTGAATTTTGGTCACTATGCGTAAGTGCATTTACAAATGCAGACCTTGGCCCCAACATCATCGTCATTGACAATACATATTCGGCTCTTATTCTGTACAAATATTAGACTCCTTAGCCAGCAGGGTCACCGCCACACACGAATTACGGCGTTCGAAGGAAATACATGGCGAAAACGAGAATGTTCTGATGCAATCATGTTTGTGTTCCGGCACCGCGACAATCCTCCTTCCACGAATAGTGATAGCAACAATCACGCATATATTCTCAGCATGTCCAACATGTGGTATTGACTATCATGTTGTTCGCCTCCTAGAACACAGGCATAGCCTGGCCACACTAGCTAGAGTGACAGTAGTAATGACAACACCATAAACCACACTTGCCTCATCGACATTTGCGTCACATCTTTGGCATAAACATATGGAACTACCTTCCATTCGTACTGTTGATGGACAAAATTCTGCATGACCCAAATATAGTATAGTACCATAAATCCCATAGTTTAGGATATAAGGTCATGCAGGATTTTGTCCATCAGCCGTATTGCACCAGAAAAAAACAACCAGGTCAGACACTCGATAATACAGGCATTGCGGGCGTCAAGGTGAATGGTAATGCTAATGCATGTTGGTTGTGATATGAGAAGTATAGCCGCCTCTGCCCAAGAGACGCTGGAAATTACATATTACACGAGTCAAACATAGCTCTATACCCATAGGCCCCGTAGTAGTTCCTTTTTGTGGCTTCTATTTAGGATCCTATTAGGTAATCCCAAAAAGGAACTACTAAGGGGCCTATGGGGAATGTACAGATTTGGCGTGTCATGGGCGAAGCTGCAGAACCCCCGCCCTCCCCTTTGCTCACGTTGCAATCATGGCTCTGGTGTGTTTCTCCCTAAAACAGACGGAACGGCGGGCACATGAGCGGGGGCATAGCATCTGTATATATATATATATACATATATAAATAAAAAGTATTATATATATATATATGTATATATATATATATACTATTTATTTACTTATAACAAAAATGTGTTAGTTTTTGGTGTGTGTGTGTGATCGAGCTAGTTCCATCACAATGTCATCGGCAGAGCTCTGTGGAGCATGGAGCTTTGGCCCTAAGCCCTGCAACTCAGAACCTTAAGGACCCTGATGCGCCCATTTGTCTCGCCTGGGTCGGGCAAAGCGCCTGCGGTACCTGAGGTTCATGTGAGGCATTTGTCGCGGGATCAGACGTCTTGTCGGCATCTGGCACCATGACTACGTGCACACGGCCAGCTGTCAAACCCTAAACCCAAAACTGCTACATCTGGGGCACATGTGGCACAGAGGCTCATAGCGCTGCTTGGTCGTCAGCTCCTGCTGGATGCAAGGTTAAAAAACTGGGACCACAGTTCCCTCTGCCGAGCTTCCAAAATCTATCCCACTTCAGAACTATGGAGCGGACGGCTGTGCCGATGGTGAGTGAGTGCTCAGTGCTCTGGCCATAACGCAGCAGTGAAACATCCCCTCCCTCCTAAACTATAAGCTTCCACGGCACGAAGGCACTTGCCAATGGGATGAGCTCCTCAAAGGTCGCCACGCTGCTGTTACCTGAGGTAACAAGGGCAACAAGGCAGCGTCTGCTGCACATGTTCTGCGTTGTTCCTATACTACCTATAGTCTCCATTGTAGCTCCTTTTTGGGGGATACCTTATAAAATCCTAGATATATAATTGGTTAAACCAAAAGAAGGAACTACAATGGAGACTATAGGTAGGTCTGGTTGGTACCCAAAACCCTTAACCCCTCACCCCTCCAACCGGAAAAGCCTTAAGAGAATGCATAAAACGGGGGCCACTTGATTTGGAAGGGGGTTTGGGATTTAGGCTTCTTGTTTGGGGCCTGACTATAGGTACGTCTCTCCTGCATGGCTCCACATGCAGCAGAGGTACGCAGGGCGTTGTTCTTGGGCTTCCGGACCCGAACACCTGGCAAAAGCTGCCATGACTTGCATGTGCTGCTGCGCCATTCCCTAAGGGTCCATGTACCTTTATAGTAGATACTTTGGCCTTAAAGTAGTCCCTATATAGGTACTTTGGGGCCAATGTATATACTATATGAATACATGGACCCATAGGGATTGTGTACTTTGAAGCGGTCCGGTGGCAAACGCTCTGACACAGGATCAACTTCTGCGGGTCTGCTCTGAAACTGGCTGCCTGAGGTTGTCTGCGGCTTGCCCCTCGCCCGTCGCTGGACCTGCTTGAGGGAAGACTGCACCCTCAGCCCTCACAAATTCGGTGGTTTGGCGAAAACGGATACCACAGCTACAAGTGTCAAGCAAAAGGCAAGGACTCTAGCAGGATGAGCATTGGCTCAAAGAGGCTGTTCAGAGAAGCCATCTCGATTAGCTCAACAACACGCAGGCGGAACTTGTGCCTGTGATCACAATGGGAGCCCTGCGCCAAGGTCAAAGCAGCCACTTATTCGCCCACAATACCACGCAGGGACCCACACTCGTTCATTGCATAGCTCTTACTGTTATGGTTTAGGGTTTAGGGTTTAGGGTTTAGGGTCATTGCATAAGGGAAGAAGGCTTGAACAGCAGCAGGAGCTCGTCATGCAAATGAAGTCACGATGACGATCGTGATCACTGCGATGGTGATGGCAACGCGAACGCAACGGTCATGACGGCTACGAGAACAACTATGTGGAACTAACAAACGCAATGAAACATCGACATATACCTGCTGGACATATACATACAAATACAGATATATAGGCAGATAGATAGCTATGTAGGGTAAATAGATAGCTAGATAGACAGATCGACAGATAGACAAATCGATAGCTAGGTAGGTAGGCAGGTAGGTAGGTAGCTAGCTAAGGATAGGTCGATACATGATGGATGAAACAGAGAGATAGAGAGGGAGAGGGAGAGAGAGAGAGAGAGAGCGAGAGAGAGAGAGAGAGAGAGAAAAAAAACAAAAAAGCCAGAGACGGAGAGACGACCGACCGACCGACCGACGGACGGACGGACGGACCGACGGAGGGACAGAGACAGAGAGAGAGAGAGAGAAACAACAACAACAAACACAGAAAGAGCGAGCGAGCGAGCGAGGGAGGGGGGCTCGACCGACTATAAGACCATTGCAAAGACGGTTGCAGCCCTGATCGGCATCACCATGATTACCCCGTTGCAGCCGTTGCAACTTCATTATCATCACCAACAACATCATATTTATCCTCATGATCATCGTAATCATCGGATGCAGGCGAGCTCTCCCATTTCCACATGCGGCATTCTGCATGCCTGCAGACACTCCACAAAGGCATATCTACCATACAGACGGAGGCAGACTATATACATCAGACGACCTCAAGGCTGTGTGAGCTGCCCGGACTCGCACAGGCTCCCTACACTTCCTGGATCTCGGGCGCACAGGTTCGCCAATGCTCCAGCTGCAGCTTCGCGGACCTCTGTTCGACTGTCGCCCAAAGCCTCGCGGAGCTCCGGCACTGCGTCTCTTGTGCCCATGGAGCCCAAAGCTTTAGCTGCAGCTGCGCGGAGTTTATAGTCATAGTTGCCCAAAAGTTCGCGGAGCTCCGGCACGGCGTCTCTTGCTTCTGTGCCCATGAAGGCCAATGCTTCAGCGGCGCCTTCGAGTGGGTAACCCCCAGAATAAGTCAAAGCCTTCCGGAGCTCCGGCACGGCCACTGTGCCCATGGCGCCCAAAGCTTTAGCTGCAGCTGCGCGGAATTTGGTATTACTTGCTTCCAAAGCCTTCATGAGCTCAGGCACAGCTTCTTTTGCCTCTGTGCCCATGGAGCCCAAGGCTTGAAGAGCAAGCAGGTTGTCATCCGTAGCCTGGCCATATTTTGACAATCCCTCCCGGAGCTCCGGCACGGCGTCTCTTGCGTCTTTGCCAATGGAGGCTAGCGCTCGATAGGCCTGATTGCGGGTAAGCCAACTGTTTGTCTCGCGCAAAGTCTTCCGGAGCTCCGGCACGGCGTCTCTTGCTTCTTTGCCCATGGAGGCAAACGCATAAACGGCTGCGTCGCACAGCTTCCAAGCAGGATATGTGTTGAAAGAGTCGCCCACAAAAAAGGCCCGGAGCTCTGGTATGGCGTCTCTTGCCTCTGCGCCCATGGAGGCCAAGGCTTTAATGGCAGCTTCCTGGACATCGATATCAGAGTCGCCCAAGGCTTTTCGGAGCTCCGGCACGGCTTCTGCTGCCTCCTTGCCCATGGAGCTCAATGAGTAAGCGGCAGCTATGCGGACCCATTCAGAAGAGTCGCCCAACAAAGCTTTCTTGAGGTCCGGCACGGCCTCTTTGCCCATGGAGCCCAATTTTTTAGCTGCATATGAACGGACATGCGAATCCCAGGGGTCGCCCAATTTCTCCCGGAGCTCCGACATTGTGTAGGGGTCGCCCAATTTCTCCCGGAGCTCCGACAATGTGTGCTCCTTTGCCTCTTCGCTGATGGAGCCCAAAACTTCAGCAGCATGGACTTGCCGAACGAATTCACGGTCGGCCTCTACAGAGCTCGTAGCCTCAACACGGAAAGCTCGGATGTGCAAACAACAGAGGTTGATGAAAGCGATGATCGCGAGGATGCTATTCATGGCTGCAATCGGGATGAGTGCAGCGGGAAGACTTGACGTCGTGGCTGCGGTTGCACAGAGAGCTCATTTGATCGTGGACGGCTTGGGGCTGACATGGTCAACGCTGTTACTATCACCAACATCATCATGGTCGTCATCGCCGTCATGATTCGCATCCACATGTGGCATCACCGGGAATCATCATGTTCCTCAGCATCATTATGAGCATGATCACCAACTGACGATGCATAGTCTGCCTGCGTTCGGAGCAGCGACGCCGCGCAGGCCACCTAGGTCAGCATTTGTTTTGGGCACAGAGTCACGGGTTTGGCGTCCGGGCCACAACTGTCTCGCACTCTCAGTCTCGCATGTGGGATCGGCTGATGGCATGCATTCAAGTCGGCGAAGGCGTACCTAAACCCTAAACCCGAAAACCTAAACCCTAAAACTTCCAGCGCAGAAGGTCTGTGACAATATGCCGGCAGAGATCCTTCCGACACACGTCGCTTTCTGTTCATACAGGCACGCCAGGGCATTGCATACTCCCTTCGGCATTTTGGAGCTTGGCCCACTGTCGTTAATTCATCGACTGTTCAGGGATCTGGGCTTAGCCCCTCCTCGAAGGGCCGCTAGGGTTAATCTTGTGTAGAGTTCTCTGAATTAGGATCCCTTACTATGAGCCCAAAATAGTACGACCCGGGTCTCAAAAGGACCCTAAAAGGGACCCCTGATTTAGAGAAACCCCTAAACCCTACCTGTAGTCTCCATTGTAGCTCCTTTTGGGGGATACCTTATAAAATCCGTAATATATAAATCCCCTGATTTAGAGAAACCCCTAAACCCTACCTGTAGTCTCCATTGTAGCTCCTTTTTGGGGATACCTTATAAAATCCTTAATATATAAATTGGTTAAACCCAAAAAAGGAAC
>CAJNDV010006224.1:159705-191943 GCA_905221635.1 Symbiodinium sp. CCMP2456 | reverse complement strand
TATATTTATATATACATATATACATACATACATACATACATACATACATACATACATACATACATACATACATACATATGTATATATTTATATATACATATATACATATATATATATATACAAACATACAGGGCTACAGGCCTTGGGCTTGAAAGCCTGGACCGACCCTAGGCTTCGGTTTTGTCGGTGTCAAAAATACGCGTAGAGGATTTAGGTCGTCTTTAGGGGCTTAGGGGTTTCGGTTAGATACCGTGCTCAGAGGGAGAGTCTGAACATCGGCGACACGGATTGAAGTTAGGATGATGTTGGTAGTGATGGTAATGTTGGTGCTGGGACAACAGCTGTAATGATGATAGTTTGAGGATGGTAGTGAGAAGGATCCAAGCAGATTGGTTGTGCCTTCGAGTCTCTCTTCTGTGGCAAACAAGCATGAAGTTCCGAAGCGGCCAGCATTTCGGCTTCTCAGATTGACCTCCCGCGGCCTCTTTCCACAAAGTGTCTCGGAGTTAGCCATGTCGGACGAGGTTGTCGCTCTCGTGGTGGACAATGGCAGTGGCATGTGCAAGGCAACCGGAACTTTACAAAGCAGCCACAGCGCCTGACCTAAACCCCCAAACCCCGAACGCAAAAGCCTGAACACGCCCTGAATCCTAAACCCTAAACCCTAAACCCCTAAATGTGGAGCCTTGCCTGCTGCGTGCGAGTGTGAGAGTCGAAAAATCCCCTAAACCCCTAAACCGCGGCTTCAGAGCTGACAGTTTTTCGGTCTCTGCAGACTCCAGCAGCAGTCTTGCGCTCTTGTCTCGACCCGAGATCTCCGGACGCCCAGCCCATCGTGCTTGAAGTCTCAACCCCTGAAGCGGAAATGACTAGATGAACTTCATCCAATACCTCTCTACAAACTTTTGTGTACTTTTGAAATTGAAAACCACTCTAAAGGCTGTTCTCTCAGGCCGGCTTCTCCGGTGACGACGCGCCGCGAACGGTTTTTCCCTCCCTGATCGGGCGACCGAAGCACCGGAGCATCGTGGTGGGGATGGATCAGACCCTCTGAAGAACTGTTTTGAGCCACGAGAAGAATAATACCCATAATAACAGGCGTGTCGTCGTCGTCGTCGTCGTCGTAGTAGTAGTAGTGGTAGTAGTAGTAGTAGTAGTAGTAGTAGTAGTAGTAGTTGCGTGGTGGTGCTTGTCGTCGTCTTCTTAAAAATCGACATTGTGGTTCAGTAGCAGTAGCGGCAGTAGCAGGAAAAGTAGCAGCAGTAGCAATAGCAAGAGCAAGAGCAGGATCACTCGCAATCGTAGTGGCAATGTCAATGGCAATAGCCATAGTGATAACAATACCAATGGCATTAGCAGAAAGAAGTAGTAGCAGTGACGCTATTCACGCTTTTCAGCAGCAGTAGTTGTAGTTGCGGAGATTCTTCATCGGCTTTCCTATTAACGACTTCTGCGACAGTATGTACATGTTGTCAGAATTTCAGAATATGAAACATCCGAAAGCATGCCGCTAAGGAGAGACCACTATGTCGGAGACGAGGCGCAGGCCAAGCGTGGTGTCCTGGCTCTCAAGTACCCTATCGAGCACGGCATTGTGACGAACTGGGACGACATGGAGCGGATCTGGCACCACACTTTCTACAACGAGCTGCGCGCATCGCCCGAAGAGCATCCGGTTTTGCTTACAGAAGCACCACTGAATCCGAAGGCCAACCGCGAGCGCATGACACAGATTCCCTGGCGATTTCCAGCATGTTCAACATTGTTCGGGCAAGTAAAAGCGGTCACAAGGCATGACGGCATTCAGGTATTCTTGTCTTTCCAGGCAGCAGGAAGCTAAGGATTATGTTCGAGACGTTCGGAGTGCCAGCGATGTATGTGGCGATTCAGGCGGTGCTCTCGCTGTATTCCTCCGGCAGAACTACAGGCATTGTCATGGATTCGGGAGATGGCGTGTCGCACACAGTTCCCATTTACGAGGGATACGCACTTCCCCATGCCATTGCACGCCTGGATCTTGCTGGCCGTGACCTTACCGAATACATGATGAAGATCATGACGGAGTGCCTAGGCCTGCCCCAGTAGCTCCCTTATAGCTGCCTTTTTGATGAAGAAAAGCGCTGCCCTTATTCTGGAAGGTCTTCATTTTGTGGCTTCCGTATGAAAGAGCATCCTTATTCTTTTTTACTAGATGCATGCATTTGGGCGGACTTAACGAGCACCCAAACCCTAAACCCTACCTATGAAGGGCCAGGGTTACGAACCAAGGAGTGGCTACTCCTTCAGCAGCAGCGCTGAACGAGAGATCGTGAGAGACATCAAGGAGAGTCTCCGAGGGGGGCTGGCAGAGTTTGATATCGTTTGGGATTCGGGTTTCGAGTTTAGGGTTGAAGGTTTAGAATTCAGGGTTTAGGAGTTTACGGATTTCGGGGTTTAGGGTTGAAGGTTCAGGAGTCACCTGGAGCCTCGTGAGTTTCAGAGCTAAGGAAGCTTTGCTACATCGCCCTGGACTTCAACAGTGAGCTGAAGTCTGCAGCGGAGAGCAGCGATGGTGCGAAGACCTATGAGTTGCCGGATGGGAACATCGTCTCTTTGCACAGCGAGCGCTTCCGCTGCCCAGAGGTGCTGTTCCAGCCCAGCTTGGTGGGCAAGGAGGCTATGGGAATCCACGACACCACCTTCCGGTCCATCATGAGTTGCGATCTGGACATCCGGCGCGACCTCTATCAGAACGTGGTCCTGTCCGGTGGCTCCACGATGATGCCGGGCATGGGCGAGGGCATGACCAAGGAGCTCTGTGCCCTGGCACCTTCCACCGTGAAGGTGAAAGTCATCGCACCTCCTGAGAGGAAGTACAGCGTGTGGATTGGTGGCTCCATCCTTTCGTCGCTGAGCACCTTCCAGCAGATGTGGATTTCCAAAGCCGAATACGATGAGAGCGGGCCGATGATCGTCCACCGCAAGTGCATCTAGGCCCCACGGTCTCATTTTGGACTAATTATTCGCCCCTGCCTGCATTGGTCAGCAGCTGTGTTGCAGAGGGCAATGCTCTCAGGTTCATAGCATGCATGGCAGAGATGTTTGAGCATTGGTGCAGGTCAGCAACCCAACCCCCTTACCCCCAACCACCCGTGAATCACCACATTCATGTACAGCCGCGAACCTATGGTGAGTCCCAGCAGCCGAAAAGGACCGGATATGAACAAACCACCTCCGCAAGTCTGTCCGCACTCTCTCGAAATGCTAGTTGAAAGAGTTACCTCGTCTAATTTCTACCGCAGTCGTGAACCCCGAACACTTTGGACCCCGCAGTGATCATGGAGGAGTGATAGACAACCCTGCCTATGTCAGCACGTTGTTGCCGACCTAGCCTGCACGGGCTCGTTCCATGGTGGAATCTAAAGACTAGGAGGAGTCTTAGCGCGCTAAACTCAGTCCTCCTCAGCCTCGACCTGTTTTCATACAGGCATGAATTCAACACTGGAGAACTGCACTTGCATTCCCGATCTACGCCTATGCACACTACGTCTTACTCCTGACCTCGAAGATACACCAGGCATGGCACTGACGTTCGCTCTGGATGTGAAGAAGAGCGGCATCTTGACTGGGTGACTGGATGTTTGTAATTACGGTGTGGGGAAAAGCTGCTTGCAGATAGTGTAGCCTGTCTTGTTTCGGTGTCGTTGCTTCAACTGCAAACTGCGCACCTGTCATTTCTTAACGCAGACATGGCTATTATTTTAAGAGGCTGCCCATCATTCCGCTCATTCATCCTGAGGCTTTTTCTGTTCCGTGCGTCCTGAACCGAGAGTAGGCGTCGAGCAGCGAAACCGTGCCTTGTGCCCCAAAGCTTTGCAAACAGCAGCTTCAATCGTCACTTGAGTCATCTTTAGCCATGCTGCTTTGCCAGGTGCGGTGCTGCCTTTGAAGCCACAGATGCCTGTGACTGGACGGCACTTACATTGCTTATGCAAGTCAAGCGTTTATGGATGACAAGAGACGGGCTACTGCAACGCTGCTTGCGTACAACCCGGGCTTAATTTCAGAGGCCCGAGGTCCCAAGGCCTGATAGTAATCTGCTGCTTCGTAAGCTTTAGTGTAACTGCTTTCTAGGACGAGTACGATGAGTAGCATTTGAGCTCACCAGGATAGCGGCGGCGGCAACAAATTAGACTGTGAGGAGAGACCTACCATCAGTCGATAGCTCTGAACCTGATCCCCTACACCCTAAACCAGCCCTATGACCCTATAACACCCAAGCCCCGAATCGGCCCTGCAAACCTAGTATCCGAAATAGCGTAAAGTTGCCGCCAACACCCTAAATCCTAAATCCTAGTCGCACTAAGACTAGGGTTTTGGGTTTCAGGGTTTAGGGTTTAAGGCTTACTAAGAAACCGTACTTGCAGACCCTAAACCCTAAACCTAAACCCTAAACCCCAAACCAACGAATGGCGCCTCGAAGGCAAAGCCTGTCGACCCGGATACCGGCGTGGCTGAACTTGACCACGGCCTCGATGGCTTGGAGGCACGGTTTAGGGTTTAGGGTTTAGGGGTTTAGGGTTTAGGGTTTTTTGTCCTACCATGATGGTGATTATGATGACTAATACAGGTTGTTCATGCTAGTGTTAGTATTCTTGTTCTAGTGTTTACCTTTATATATTATTCTTTTCATTGTTATATTTGTTATTACGGCATCGTTGCATTCTTATATCTTCAAACTATCATTATTGTAGTATTATGATTATAGTTATGATTATGACTCTTATTATTGCTCCTATTTTCAGTAGCATTATCATCATGCTACCCTGTATGTGGTTTGCTTCTGTTTGTGTTGAGGGGTGGCCTTATACAGGTTCCATGCGCAGAGCCTTGGTCGGGACTGTCTGGAGAGACTCTGGGTTCGGTTTAGGGTTTAGGGTTTAGGGTTTAGGGTTTGGGGTTTAGGGAATGTCGGGAGACACTCTGCTTTCTAGCACTTTCTCGGGCTGTCAGGGCTTGTAGGAATCTAGGGTCGGGTTTAGGCTGAGAGCTTCTAGGATTTCTGTGGGTCTTGGGGGGGCTTATAGGGAGCTGTTGGCTTTGGGGTTGGGTCGTGGATTCGTGGCCATGTGGTTGAGGGTTCAGGGCTTGGTACCATCAGCCTCGGACTGGTCTAGGTAGGTTTTTGGGACATTTTATAATTTCCCTTATTGGGCTTAAGAGGATCTTGTTTACGAATATTTTTCAGAGGCTTTGAGGGGCCAACCTAGTGATCTTGCTTTTATCAGAGTTTCAGGTCGTAGGCGCCTAGGGGTGATGGCCTCGGGTAAAGGGCCTAGTTTTGGGGCCCTTGCTTGCGTAACCACGGCCTCATCGATTTCCCGCTCGCTGGTTCCTTCCGAGTAGCTGAGTAGCTCTGCATTCGTCAGTCAGGTCTCTGCCGCAGCAATCCACGCTTCAGTGACTTCGTCGGCGGACGAGGAGTCGTTGGCCGGGACTCCAAGAGAGGAGGTTTCTATTTCCACACAAAGCTTCACTTATGTTATCCATGCTGTCGTCTTCTCTCCTTAGCCCGTCCACTGAGCTGTCTCCCAGGGTCCTAGCCCCGAAGGATCTGTAGCTCCTGACCTCTGGAAACTCGGAACAGCAGACACCGCAAAACTCGGACTTACGTGTTCGAGGCCTCAGGTTCGCTGGGAATGGCTTCAGCAACCACCCTAGCTTCCTCAAAAAAGTAATTGCTGAGGAACTCCATCGGGGGAGGGATCGCTTCCGGGATGCTGTCGGGTGCATGTTCTAGTGCAGGGTTCATAGTGCTACAATGACGACAACCATTCTTGCCAGTGCTGCGGCTCCGACTACTGCTGCTGCTTCTCCGACTACTGCTACTACTGCTACAGCTACTTCGAAAACGACGACTACTGCGACTATGGCCACTCCTACCCCTACTCCGACAACCAGTACCACTTCGACGATGACGACGACGACGACTGCTACTACTGCCTTTATTCCTCGTGTTGGTTATGATGCGCACTGAGGATCGTGGGGCCACAGGCACAGAACCAAAGGACTGTCACGCAAGGAATCACGCCGCACCCAGCATAAATAGCGCCTCCGGCTATCCCTTCTAGGACAGCCCACATGGGAGTTTCTGAAAATAAAGGATACCGTATTTGGGGGTCCATGTAGTAAGGATCTTACTGTTTAGTGTACTTTTTTAGGGTCCATTTAGGGTCCCCTATTTTCGGAAACCCCCCAATCCCAAACACTTAGATAGCTTGCCCTGAGGTCCTGTCGGCCGATGGTGCTACGGTCGTGGCTCCAGGCGTCCCTTGCATCTTGTGGTGCTTCCCGTCTTCAGTTGTATCTTGAGCTTAAGCTATTATAGGTTTTGCGGTTTAGGGTTGAAGGTTTGGGGATTTTTTGACTTATAGACGTAAGCCCTTTGTCTTTTTCTGTGCAGGGCTTTGGAGCTTCGGGGCTTAACTCTCGGCTCCAGGGATGAAACTGTTCAGATGTCCTTGGGGATTTCTGCGGGAGGTTCTACAGCTCTTGCTCTAGCATGGCTTCACGGACGTTGATATGAGAGATGCTTCCCACCGATGCGCAAAGCTCTCCAGCCCGCGACCTCAGCAAAGCCTTTCGCACCGAAACAGCTCCGCCCGTCTTTGCAGCCATCGGCCCAACATGCAGACAGACTGCGATATGCGAAATTAAACACATGCAATATAGCGTTTTCGACAACCTGTTCACCAATGCTTAGGTTAGGACATGCTGAGGAAAGGATCTGGTACAGAAAGGTCGTAAAAAGCTAGCCAGCTGGAGAGTTTATGAAGCAATACATATCGTGTTGCTCTCAAGCCTTCGGCGCCAGAGTTCCTTCAACAACTTCACATGTCTGTAGATCAACAAGTTGATGACTTCTGCTAGTTCCTATTGTTTAGCTGGCATTGCCACCAACCATAATTCATATCCGCAGCACTCTTACTGCGTTCTTACTGCTGCGCCGGCAGCGTGCACTCCGGAGCCTTGTCTTTCCGTCCGCCCGGCTGGGCCGAAGCATCGGAATGGGCGCTGCAGCAGCGACGCTGTCCCTGGGAGAAGCCATCGGGATCTTGCCCCCTGGCGGTTCGATATCCCATAAAAGCTACGCAGCTGTATCCTTTAACTGTACAGCCCTGGTTAGTTATACGTACATACATACATACATACCTGACATGACATACATGGCACACTGACATACATACATACATACTTACATACATACGTACGTACATGCACACATGCATGCAAACTTGTGTTTATTCACGCATATTGATTTGCTTTACCAGGAAATTTTGGTCCAGCAGCAGGAATAGGAACCATCTCCAGACTCATCGCAACCTGGCTAAAGCCAGTCTGTGATCCCGTAAAATGTTCAAGGTTTTTTGTTGCGACATGCGACAGACACCCTGACCGCCAGAAGGAAAGGACCGCCGAACTCATCGCAACAGACGAGTATGTGGTAGTCATACGTATACTCCTCGTAGCGGTAGCCACCGCGACAACAGCATCGTCCTCAAGCCCCTCGTCCCGAGGCAGTCGTGGCATTCCTACAACAGGGATGAGACTTGGTCCCGGCGAGGCACCGCCAATGGTTGGGCAAGTTGGTTCCGTTTCAGTTTCAGGAGGGTGCGACTCGATGTGTTACCGTGATATAGGGGCCTAAATAATTACCTATACTATTTTGGGGGTCTCCTTATTATAATTATAGTATAAGATACCCCCAAAGCTGCGTCGGAGCTTCAAACCCTCCGAATAAGTGCCAGGATGTTGGAAGATGTCAATTCACAAGTGATACGCATCACTCCTGTGCAATTCTGCGACACCATCGGGGTCTCACAAATGACGTTGATGACCACGCCTTTGTCAAAGCAGTGGCTAATCCCACGATTTGCTGCCAAATCTCATTTGCCCTGGGTTGACCAAATACTCGAAATGCAAAATAATGAAAGTGATGTTCCGAATCAAATTGCGTGTATCACTCAAATCACGCTTGAAAAGTGGAATTCCTTGACGGGACAAGAAATTCGTAGTGCCCTTCCTTCCCGACCTGGCCCCCTTAGGAGATTCAATGCCGCCATCAAAAGGGTCACTAGGTTTCGGGCTGCTCTTGAAAGGTTTAAAGCTAACCGAATTCTCGAGAATGATTGTCGCACTCATGTCCTTGAACCAGTTTGGGCACAGGCTGAAAGATGTGCCTCTTGCAATCAGCTGATTAATTTTTCTACTGAGCCACGCAATCTTACACGCAGATGCCCTAAACCAAGACTTCCCTGTACAGATTTTGGACTCTTGGTCCCAAAGATACGATGCAATGCTTCGACTTCTGCACTCTATTTGCAGCAAGTTGTAGATGTCTTCTTTACACGTGTATTCACACATTCTTTGAGGATTCATATGTCGTCCTTTGTTTCGCTCTTCGTCGACAGGCTTTCGCCCGCATCACCCCAAAACCCCATTCTAATTATGAAGGCCCCTACAGTATGCCCAAGGGCTCGAAGCCCTGAACCCTCCCGGAGGCTACGACATCGGCCTGCAGAGCATGAGGACTTCTTTGGTTTTTCCCTCCCTGACTCCTCCGAGTTTTTGTTGCGTCAAATGCTGCTGGCTGCAGCCGTGTCAGACAGAGTTCTGGGATTCGGCTCATTTTGACGGAAACCCTCAGCACGAGCACTGCAAGTGAACAGGTGCATTGTAAGAGCCGAGATTGTTGTGGCATTCCCTGTGCAGTGTTTTGACCCTAAACCCTAAACCAGGCAAAAAACCCTAAACTCTGTACAGTGATACACCTCTTCGCCTCTGGAAGCGCGGAGGATCGACATCCTCAATACAGTCCGGGAGGAGATGCGGGATCAGGCCTTGGCCGTATCCATAAGCCCCATAGTAGTTCCTTTTTGGGATTACCTTATAGGTTTAGGGTTTAGGGTTCCCATGATGGGTTTTGGCTTACCCATAGGCCCCATAGTACTTCCTTTTTGGGATTACCTTATAGGTTTAGGGTTTAGGGTTCCCATGATGGCACTTCAGAGAGACCTCGTTCAAAAGGGTTCCCATGATGGGTTTTGGCTTACCCATAGGCCTCATAGTAGTTCCTTTTTGGGGTTCATATTTAGAATCCGATAAGGTAATCCCCAAAAGGAACCGCTATGGGGCCTATGGGTAATTAGGAAGCATCGAGGGCCGATTCACAACAGGCCTGGGCTTGGAACAGCTAAAAAAAACCTCTTGTATCACGGAATCTGAAGATCGCACTATGTTTGGGGGGGGTCCTTATTAATACTAACTACAGTATGAAGGACCCCAAAACCCTATTCTAATTATTAAGGCCACCCAAAGCCCTTAAAACCAAAAAACGAAAAACGAGTATCGAGAGTAGCAGGTCACGGTGATCATCTCGAGTCTCGACAACCTCATGGCCTCTCGTCACGACTCTTCCCATGATGGGTGTTGGCTTACCCATAGGCCCCATAGTAACTCCTTTTCGGGGGCTCAGATTTAGAATCCTATAAGGTACTCCCAAAAAGGAACTACTATGGGGCCTATGTCACATTTAGAACCCTATAAGGTAATCCCGAAAAGTACTATGGCCTATGGGTCGGGCCAGCCTAATGCCATCAAGGCTGCGCCGAAGCTTGTACCCACAGGTCCCCAAGTTGGAGGTTTAGGACTTAGGGCTCATGGGCTTCAGGGTTTAGAGTTTGGGGTTTAGGGCTCATGGGCTTCAGGGTTTAGGGTTTAGGATTTATAAGCTCATGGCCCATGGGCTTTAGGGTTTAGGGTTTAGTTTAAATTTCAGAGTTTAGGACTTAGGGCTCATGGGCTTCAGGGTTTAGGGTTTGGGGTTTAGGGTTTAGTTTTGAGTTTAGGACTTAGGGCTTAGGGCTCATGGGCTTGGTCTGGGGCCTCACTCAGGTTATGTCAGCGCAAGCAGGGGCTGAAGACTTTCCGGATCCAGGGTTTCGAGTTTTGGCTTCTCTGAACGGCGGCGCTTCGCTTGCCGACTCAGGGTTTAGGGTTTAGGGTTTTAGGGTTTAGGGTTTAGGGTTTTAGGGTTTAGGGTTTTAGGGTTTGGGGTTTAGGGTCGCAATGTCACGAGTACAGTGCTAGCTGGCGGACGAGTGGCTAACTACCAGGCGTTCTTGCTTGCAAGCCTGCAGCAAAAGGGTTCGCAATGCAGCATTACAACTGCATGTCGGAGTTCCACTGCTGCAGCTTGCCTGAACGCTGTGGGTTTAGGGCATTGGGGTTCAAGAGGAAGCCGAAATGCGTGCAGCTCAAAGTCAGCTTCAGTAGATCGAATGACCTGGACAGCATCTCGACCTTGTCAAGTTCACGCACCGCCTCATCCCTCTTCCCCAAAGTGACAAAACTTCGTAGGACTGCGGTGTTATTGCTAGGAACTTGGGGTTCCCAGTACGGATTGAGCCAATGGGAGCACTTCAGTGAGGTCGTGGCGACGCTGATGCTCTCGATAGGCTTTGGTTTCGTGGTGGAGGGAACATTCCCACCGGCAGAGAGCCCAGGCAAGTAACTACGCGGGGGTCCCGGGTTCTTGTGGCTTTCTTCGGCCGGAAGGCGTTGAGATTCTGCGGTACATGTTGGCCATCGTCGCTTCGGTAGTAAGGGCCCTGGTACAGGAAGGTGTTGTAACTGTGGGTGTCCATTGAGTGCCTGGGTGGGCTGTCTAGCAGCTAGCCGTAGAGTCGTAGAGAGCGCAGGCCTACGGCCTAAGTGGGTCAGGCTGTTTTTGCGTTGAGGCTCAAGACTTGTGCACCCGAAACGCTTGACTTGGAGTGCAGGCCAAGTGAATTGGCCCAATGGCCTTGAGATTTGACGGGTTTAGGGTTTAGGGTTCCGGGCGAGAGAAGCCTGCTGCAAAAGGGAACCCTAAACCCCTAAACCCTAGCGTTTAGGAACCCCGAGCTCAGGACAGACTACGACTACGACGACACGCAGAAGGCCAATATGGGGGCCAATACCGATACCAGTCCTTCGGGGTCCTTATCCTAGTTGTAGAGTAGGTAACCTTTAACCTTTTTCGGGTAGTATATCCCTATGTAACCCCTATAGAAACCCAAAAGGTTAACCTTTAGTTCCCCATGATACCCGACAAGTCAGTTATCATAACTAAACTAGGCGTAGCATGCCCCAAAAGGCCTGTTCAAACTGTAGAGGCCTCTACAAGATATAGGAAGAGACACAGAAGCTGCCCGTTGTGCTGAGTAGCAGTCGCCTTGAGGCTCCTCATAAAAGGCTACCTATAGTCTCCATTGTAGTTCCTTTTTGGTTTAACCATATATATATATATAATTATATACACACACATATATATATATTATGGATTTTATAAGGTATCCCCAAAAAGGAACTACAACGGAGACTATGGGAACATCTAGACAGGCATGCCACGCGAAACGTCGACCTCCAACTCAGAGGTCTCAGTCGAAGCTGCAGCACATGGCGCACTTTCTGCCCGTCAGACCTGCTTCAGAAACAAGTCGTAGAGGGCTACCCAGCCATGCCGTCCGGCTTTTCGTTCCTTTGGTTGTGTACATGTGGGGTTCTGCGCTCTGCATGGACTGCACCAGCACAGAACGTCCCCGAAGGTTTCAGAGTTTCAGGTTTCTTCCGTGGGAAACCTGCTAGTTTTTGGGATGCGAAATCGCACGACCAATAGGACACGGTTCCGCGGCGGACCTGCTTTGGCCATGTGAGTGAAGCAAAAGATGAGCACTCGATGCATCTGCCGACTTCGAACGAATGGATTCACGTTTTCGGGTGGAGCCAACTGGCAGTTTCCCAAGAGAAGGGGTACCTTATTTTGGGGTCCTGATTATAAGGATCCTACTATTTAGGGTACTATATTAGGGTCCCCTATTTTCGGAACCCCCAAACTGTGTAGCTGCTGGTATTCCCTAAAGCCCAAACTCTGCGAGTTCAATTCTCCAGGGTCACCTCGCCCAGAGGTGTTCCTCGTTGCCTATGCTGTACTGGCGGCTCTGGCTTTGGTCAGCCCCCCAGCATTACGCATTTCCAAGAGAGTCTGAAACCATAGCCTGGACTCCTGGACTCGTAGTGTTAGAGTTCAGGGTTCGGTGTCGCTTCCCCAGGTCTTCCCACTCTTCACCCTGATGCTGACCATCGCAGCTCGCTTTGCAGCTTGCCTGCTGGAGGTCTGGAGATGGAGAACCACAGTGTGAATGCAATCAGTGGGAGAGTGACGATCCGGGATATGCAGATGGTTCTCAGAAATCAAAGGATGTTGACAGGCATGGTTTGGCGCAATATGCGCATCAAACAGACCCATGGGGGTGCACTCGACGGCAATGCTTGCTAAGGGTCGTGCTAGAGAAGTGTCAAAATGGAAACTCTCTTGGGTTTATGGGGATGTGCGTAAGTCGTAATAGCGTCCTCTGAAGTCACTGTATATATATATATATACACTGATACACACACACACACACGTAGACGTGGCATTATATACTACTCAAAACTCTTTTGAAATCGTTGTGGCCTCGACGTTAAGCCTTCGGAAAACTCATTGAGGCCTTATGTAACTCTACAAAAACCCTTCTACAGTCCGCTAAACCCTGAGCCAAAACTCTATAGACACTAAACAGTCCTGTAAAACCCTAAACCCTGAACCCACATTCACCCTGCAATGCGGGCACGTCCTCGCTAATTAGGAGGCAAAAAAACCCACATTCATAAACCCACCGAGTTGCATGCCAACGCCCAGGAAGTCGAGCTTTGTCAGCAGGATGTCATGGGCGACTTGCAGAAGCAGCCAGGCTTTATCTCTGTTCTGATACGGGTTTAGGGTTTAGGGGTTTAGGGATTAGGGTTTAGGGGCTTAGGCTTTACAGGGGTCATTAATCTCGGTGATTAAACAGCTATCTTGGGGCTTAGGGTTCAAGTTTAGGGTTCCTTTGGTTTTTATGTATGTTCTGAACCTGCTTCTTGTAACCAGCGTTGTGTTGATGGTTTAGGGTTTAGGGTTTAGGGTTTAGGGTTTAGGGAGGTTCTTGGTGAAATCGCATGGCTGTACTGGCATGTAGTCAACGCAGGCGGAACTTCAGTGGCCCCAAATGGGATGAACCGTCTTCAACTGTATGAACCTCTAAGTTTTTCAACCAGGGAATCCGACATTCTTTCTGCATTGCTGCGGCTGCAGAAGTGGACTACCACAAGATACCGTAGTACTATAGTAGGCACGCCTTGGGGTGCTATAGTAGGCACGCCTTGGGATGATGTGCATGCTCCGGTATCTTTCATTCAGATTCAACACCAGATAGCCTCTTTTCCAGCAGCTACACCTTGCACTGCCTGAACCCCTAAACCGAAAAATGTGACCCTAAAACCATGTCACGGACACCTTGAACCCTAAACCCGTAGACCTTCGAGGGGGAAGCTTGCGGGCTCTGAAGCCATGCACGTTTAGAAGGAATTTAAGCCTCTGTCAATACGGAATGACCCTTAGTCGATGTGCCGTCGTCGTACCAGTAAGTTCGCCAAGCGTGTCCCAGCTGTGAGTGCTGAAACCCGAATAGTAATCTAGGGGCCTTAATGATTAGAATCGGGTTTTAGGGTATGTTGTACTATAATTATAATGAGGAACACCCAAAATAGTATTGGTAATTACCGAGGTCCCTATATTATTAAACTGCGAACTCGAGGCACCTCCTGAAAGCCTTGCGACGCGACCGACTGGATGCCTTGGAGACGAAGGCAGCGTCGCCAAGAAGCGACGAGGCATTTGTGGTTGCTGTCAAACTTGTGTTAAGGATGTTTTAAGGGCGCTGCCCCAGATTTGTATAGGTGTTGATTCAGAGTTCTATTCGGTCTTTCAAGGCCTCTATAAGCAAAAAAGAAGCCTAAATAATTACTGTTTATTAGGGTTCCTTATTATAGTTATAGTACAATATACCCCCAAACCCTGTTGTAAATATTAAGGCCCCTATGGTAAGTAGGGTGCTTGAGCCTTGTGGGGTAGAACTTTAGAGATCTTCAGAGTATAGGGTGTATGCCAGGGCCTGTGAAGTTAAACTTTACAGACTTTGGTTGTACTTTTAAACGGAAATTGTACGGTATCCTTAAGGGTACCCGTATAGTGCACTTGACGGATTTGGGTTCAGGTTAGTATTGCAGATCGGGTGCGATGGGGCTCGAGGCTTCAGAAAAAATGCTTGGAGGCTGGCAAAGCGGCGGCATTTCGGCTCAAGGTCTTCATTCAGGGTTTAGGTTTTGGGGGCTCATGCGGTAAAGGCCTTAGGGTTCATGAAGGGTTTAGGGTTGGGGGTTTAGGTTTGGGTGGTACCAGAGGAAGCTGGCCTGCCGTTCGGGGCGAATCTGGCGCGAGGGGCCAGAATATTTCTGCCAAGAACAGCAATGAAGCAGCGTGCTTGCAGACTGTGCATAAGAAGGCTGTCATGAGCAGATGCTTATAGAAATATGAAAGCGGTTGATAGGACTCTAGAAGCACAGAGACCCCATCGAACAACACCTAGAGGTTGAGTCTGAGAACGAGAGGTGATCAACCAAACCTTTGACCCAAATCGACCCAAAGAAACGACTGCGCCGACAAAAACGTTTGTCCCTCTTCTTGCAAATCCACATCCCCAATCCAAGTGCGAGAAAAGGCCCAGTGTTTTTTGGCTCCGGGCTGTTGTTCTAGGTTAGGCGACGGGCAAAACCAAGCCCGAAACCAAACCTCAAATCCTAAACTCTAAAGCACAGAAAGACTAAAACCCTAAACCCTAAACCCCTAAAGCCCTAAACCCTAAACCCCACTGATCATGAAGCTCAGCTCGTCTGCCAGGCAGCTCCGGGACGTCACATCTCAAGCCCGATCCGATGGCTGCAGACATGGGCCTAGGGTTTAGGGTTTTGGGTTTTGGGGTTTAGGGTGTTTAGAAGACCCTACCTGATGAGCCTTCTAGCATGAAATCATTAGGCTTCTTGGTGAGGTTTAAACGCTTTTATCGGCGTGTTGATAGGATTTATGGGGTTTTGCCAGGGCTCTGATAAGCTTGCATATCTTTTAATAGGCGTTTCCGGGTTGCTTACTCACTTGTAGTGGCCAGACAAAAAGAATATGGGTGAGAGAGCAAGAGGGGGGCTAAGATTCCAGCTGCAACGATTGGCAGCAGCTGCGCTTTGCGATCTTTTCACTTCTGGCATAGTAGGGTCGTAGTAGGGCATTCAGATATGTACGTCCTAAATATTGGGGTCATTGAAACATCCCTGAAAAAAGGATGCATATAGCTCTTTGAATGTATATGCGATGTAAATAAAGAGTTACGAAATTTGAATAATGAATGTTTATGCTTGATATATTTCTATATCTATGTGTTTATTTATATACATGTATGTACATTTATGTACGTGTACATGTGTATATATACACACATACACTGAGTAGCACGAAAATCCAATATATACAAACCTAAGAGCTGCGAGCCAACTGAGGAGTTCGGCCTCTTGGTCTCAGCAGCCGAGCAGCCGGGCTCAGATTTCAGCTTTCGGGCCTTGAGGGTGAAGAGATGTCTTAGGCATAGGGTTTAGGGTTTACCTATAGTCTCCATTGTAGTTCCTTTTTTGGTTTAACCAAATATATATTAACGAGTTTACAAGGTATCCCCAAAAAGGAACGACAACGGAGACTATAGATAAAGTTTAGGACCTTAGGACCGTTTAGGATTCGGGGTGTGTCAAGGATTCAGGGTGTATCAGAGTACCACGGTGAGAGTACAGGATGTTCGAGTGTAGAGGTGTTTAAGGAGTGTCTGTTAGGATGTAGGGAGACTTGGATACTTAAGGCTTAGGGTTAAAGGTTTGCGCTTAAGCTTTGGGGTTGAGAGTCTATTTAAAGACTGGGCTGAGTTAGGTTAGGTTGCTTTGGCAGTGTCGTGACATTCATCCATCAGTCGACCAGCTAGCGTTTCGTGGACGCCTGTTTGGCCCGGAACTTCGTTGCTGGAGAGCGTGCCGACTCGATCACACCGGACTTTGCCTAGGGACAGCCAGCCAAATACACACATATATATATATATACACATACATATATATATATATACATACATACATATATATATATACATATATATATATATATTACATATATATATATATAATACATATATTACGTATATACATATACATACCTATGTGCATATATATATATATATATACATGCACTTATTCACGTCGGTATTTGGCCAATTCAACTATATTGTACGGTGTATATCTTCATTGTTGTTTACGTGCTTGATTAGGCTCCCGAAGCCATATGACACGTTAGGCTCCGCGAGTAATGGAGAGTCAAGGCACCAAAAACCCGAAGCAAGCCAGCTTGGGAACCCAAACATTCGTAAGGCTGACACTTTTTGACACCCATCAAAGATTTCAGCGCCTAAAACACAGCCCAGAACCCAGAATGCTAAGCCCTGAAGCCTAAAACTCTGCACCAACAACCTGAGCGTAGATACGTCCAAGAAGGAGCCCAGCAAGATCAGCTTCCGGAGTCCCAAAACCCTCCCAAAACCCTAAACCCTTCCTATAGTCTCCATTGTAGTTCCTTTTTTTGGTTTAACCACATATATTAACGAGTTTATAAGGTATCCCCAAAAAGGAACTACAATGGAGACTATAGGTTGATGTGGAGTTGCAATCTGACGTGGGTAGCTCTTTTGAAACAGTCTCGGGTCTACAGACCTAGGAACCTATAGTGATACCAGCAGAGAGCAATGACTCAACGGTCTGATGTCTTCAAAGGTCGCTAACACCGTTTATACTAGCGTACTTGTTTGTTGCCTCGTAGCTTATTGAGGATGGTAGATTGCCTGCTGGCGTGACGGGATTGTAGAGAGCCTTGCCGGCCTTGTGCAAGTGTGAGAGTCGAAACCCTCAACTCTAAAAGCCCCGAAGCTTCCCTGAACCCTAAACCCTAAACCCTAAACCCCTAAACCCTAAACCCTAAACCCTGAACCCTAAATGGGGCAAAAGCCCGAAATCCCAAACCCTAAACCCTAATGCCTCGCCTGGATTGTCCGAGTGAGCGCCGAAACCCTAAACTCGCCAGAGCCAAGGGTTTAGGGTTTAGGGAGGTTTAGGGTTTAGGTTTTAGGGTTTAGGGAGATACTCACTCAAACCTAGGCAGTGTCCTTCGGGGCCGCAGCGCACCAGCCCTGGGTCGAAATACGCCGGTCTTTGGTCGAAAGCCCCCGCCGCCCAAAGACTTCGGCAAGGCCGGGCAGTAGTCTGGAGACCAGAGTTTATGTGCAAGTTACAGGGTTTAGGGGGTTCGAGGGATTCAGGAGAGTTTATGTAAAAGTTACAGGGTTCAGGGTTTGAGGGATTCGGGCTTGAGGGCCCCAAGCCTTTCTTATGCTGTTTGGGGTTTAGGGCCTCTAGGGGTGCCATTCACCAACATGCTTATGACAAGTTCGGACTAGTGTGCCTTTTCAGTCAAGTTCCTCAGTCGCATGCTCGGAAGCTGGAAGCACTGTCACGAGTACAGTGTTAGTCGGCGGACGAGTGGCTAACTACCAGGCGTTCCTGCTTGCAAGCCTGCAGCAAAAGAGCCTCTAGGGTTTTGGTCGGCGCTCTGGAGCGCCGACCATGGGCTTGCCAGCACAACCCAAGCCGGTACTTTCGGGAATAATATAGGGGCTTTTATACTTAGAATAGGGCGTGGGGGATATTATACTATAACTATAATAAGGAACCCCCAAAACCGTATCCTAATTATTAAGGCCCCTACATTGTACCCTGTGGCGACCAGGCATTGCGAGGTGGCCTGCAACGGCAGCATCTGGGATCAAGAAGTAGTCAAACCCCTAAACCCCTAAACCCTGAACCCCTAAACCCTAAGACCCTAAGATCCCTGAACCCTAAGAAACAGAGACGGTTCGGAGCTTCAGGCTTCCGGATCAACTCCTTGAGCTTGGGGCGGGTGCGCACATCTTAGGATGTGCATTGCATTGTGCGGTATTTCGGGTTGACGAGTCCCTGTTGCCACGTTTGCTGCAAGAATGTCGCTGCTCATACTGAGAACGGTAACTGGGAGTCCGAAGCATCTTAGCTATGCTTGTTTCAGCGGGCGAAGACGTCTAGCCTTTGCAGCTTTGTAGTTCTGTCTCAGCCCAACCCGGCTTTTGTAGCGCCCGGGATCGTTGCGCAGCGTTCTACACCTAGAGCAACTAGAAGAAGACCAAACCTCACGTTGTAGTAGCCCCATCCTTGCGGCTTGCTCTGAACCCGAAAACCCGCACCCTCAACGCCCTGAAGCCACAAAACGAAATCCCAAGAACCTTAACCCTAGCAGAGGTTTGGCAACTTTTACACCTTCTTCTACGAGGACACCGTGGGGAGGATCGCAGAGGATGAGGCAGCTCAGGGCAAAATACCAACATATGCGCCCACTGTTCTTTTTGAAGGGTTTTAGAAGGGTTACTACGTGTGGGTTTTAAAAGGGTTTCAAAGCCTGAAATCATAGAACCCTTACCCCGCAACCGACACTCTCTTACTGGAAGTCTCCGTGGTTACCTTCACGCACAGTTTCTGCAAGCTCTCTAGGCCATCATGGCAGACCATTGGGCATCAAGATCCAAGCCAAAACGCAGGAACCTTGAAAGTCTATGACATTACGGTTGATGATATAAATCCTGCATTGCCCATAATAGTTTAGGGTCCTTAAGGCAATGCAGGCTTTATGTCATCAACTGTATGGCTCCAAAACTCTCACCTAGTAGAACTTTGAACCCTCAGACTTATGCCCAAAACTCCCGAAACTGGAAAGCCTTGAATCGTGTGCTCTGAAAACCCTCATGCCCTGGCAAGTGTTAGTAGGTAGAGCTTGTAGAACCTGAACTACGCGATTGACTAGAACTTAGCAAGACTACCCAAACTAGACCTCATTTTGGATAGAATTCGAAGGTGGTTCATTTAGGGTGTCGGGTTGAGGGGGTCAGGGTTTAGGGTTCAGCTTCGAGGGACGTGTAGGTGTTGGGTTTCGGGATGTTTGGAGTCTCTAAGGATGCTTGGGATCTGGGGATTGGGATGTGGAGCGTTTGGTATTGGGATGTTTGCGGTCTGGTCGCATTGGGATGCTTTTGGGTTGATGAGAGATGTTTGGGGTTTGGGATCGTGGAGCAGGCTCGAGGGTGTGCGTCTCCAGGTGAAGCTCATTGCAGAGGGCTTGCTTCAAAAGGCGCCTCGATGTGGTCGGGTAGGGATGTGACAGGACGTGGCACTTAGGGAGTTAATATAGGGGCCTTAATATTATTCCGAGATTTTTTTTGGGGGTTCCTTATTATATATATATTCTATAAAAGACCCCAAGAACCCTATTCTACTTATTAAGGCCCTATATTAGTTGTCAGATGTGACTTTCTCTTTGTTGCGCGCCCACGTGGAACGTGAAAGCCGACGCCCAAATACCAAAAACATCCTAAAGCCCTGTAGACCTGGTGCCAAGCTCCCTAGTGCAAATGCTGAAGCCGTGAAAGTACGGAAGTTGCGGTCTGCAATGCCTGCGACTACTTCACGGCACATGGGTAGATATAGGTTCTATGACAAGTACCGGAAAGGGAATTGTACGTGATCCTATCCTTAGCTGATTGGATTTGATTTCGAAGCTGCCTGTAGCTACCCGTGACCCCTCCGCCTGCTGCTGCAGCTGCTGCTGCTGCTGCTCGGAGATGTCTTCTGTTCCTGCTTACGTCTCTTATGCTGGTGAGGCCATCATGCGTGGGCGAAGGTGATGATGCGGTCGGCATGAGCACAACAATGGGCATGATAACCCAGATGATGACGACGATGACGACGGTGGTGGTGTCGAAGATGGCGATGACGGAAGCCACGATGATTTACTGAGACGATGAGCTGTAGGGACGAACCATATATATATATATACAGATGTATACATATTCCGAATCCATCATAAAATGGATCCGGCAGCGTGCGTGCACAACTGACTGGAGGAAGGCATTGGCAAGTCGCCTTGTGACTTGCTGCCCTTGGGATTCTAGGCAGCACGCTGCATCATAAACAGCTGCGACCATTTCAGACACAACCCTGAAGCAGTTAGTTGTTTATTTTACATTCCTTTGCATGTAAACTGAGGGTGTTTCTTCACCTCTGAGTCGTTCTACTCTTAGAAGCTTAAGTTGCCATTCTGCAAATTCGAGCTGCAAGTTGTACAGGTGAATCACTATCATTTCCTCTACCCGATCGCGCAGCTCTTCCTTTGGCTGGGGATGCTCTCCTCCGTGCCATGGCCATGTCCGTCGAGTGAGTAATCAGGAATGTAAAACTTCCAAAAGAGCCTCCTCTTGAACTGCACTCCCCAGCAGTATGGCGAACAGGACGAATGCCAGGGTTGATTGACTAAGCCAATGGTAGCAGAGTCTCTTGGCATGTTGCCGTCGGTCATGGCACCGGGCGACTTGATGACGTCGGAGAATGCGAACTACAACTCGCCAAGTCTGCTGGCGCTGCACGAGAAAGACCTGTCCTGATCGCCATACAAGGAATCGAAGGGCAGCAAATGCTCACAAAACTGAGCAAGCCCGGTGAGCCCGAAAAATCAGGCAGCAAAACAAGTCCAAACTAAGATTGCCAGGTAAACCTGACCCTAAATCTGTAGGCGGGAAATGTAGGACTCCTAACCCCTTATTTCAGCCACCGAGGTCTTGGTTTGTTGCGTCCTCCTTGGGCTCTACTACCAGGCCAACTACCCGAACACACCGGCGATGTGGTGCCCGTGGCCATCTGGGAAGTAGGGCTGTATGGCTTCAGGATATTACACCTACCTCAAAGTTCGCACGGGTTGTTTGATGAACCTAAAACAAAAACCCGAAAGCGGCCACCCATGTGAACATAGGGCAAAAGCTAAAGAAGACAAGACGAGAGGAAGTTCCGAACAATGTCAGTGACAGGGAGGTGCGGAGTTGCGGACCTGGACACGCGATGGGAAAGGAAGGTTATGCTTCACGTCGTAGCGTACTGCATCATGTTAGAGGACGTTGTATCATGCTACGAGCGATCGAAGTCGCCCCAGAAGCCCGCGAAACCCTCAACCCTAAACTCCTAGCTAGGAGTAGCCAATGTGCTTGTCGTTCTGGTACTCGGATCCTCGCCTGCTTGTCTAGTTGTGAGAGCTGAAAACTTATACGTTGAACCCCTTAACCCCCTTATCCCTAGACTCAGACTCAACAGCCGTGAGCATAGTTCTCAACAATGCGAGAGGGAAAGACTCAACAGAAGCCCATGGGAGGGCGCAGAGCTGAGGCGCTGTTATACCTTCATCCTCGTCATCTGCGTCATCGGGAGCGTGATCTTCCTGCTCTGGATGAAGTACCACATGCTGCGTGACAAGCAGGACTTTTCCGGAGATTTCTTGTGGCATACAGTAAACCGTCCCCGTCACTTCGATCGGTGGACCCTTATATACACGGTCTACCTGTAGTCTCCATTGTAGTTCCTTTTTGGGGTTACCTTATAGGATCTTAAATATAGAATTGGTTAAACCAAAAAAAGGAACTACAATGGAGACTATAGGTAAGCTTGGGATGAAGGTATTAGATCCGCCACTGCACTCTGCATCTTCTTCCTTGGGCAGCTGGCTGCACTTCAGCTCTCGTGTTCCAGTTCTGGCAGTATTGCCGTTACCCTGTAGATTATTGCACAATTCTCAAGTCTGAGTTGAAGATGTAAGCAAAATCTTGACCTCGAACCAACAGCGTATAGGGAGTTGGGGCAGGTCAGATTGCAACTGCCTTGAGGGTTCCGTGGTGTAAGATTTCGAAGCAATGTAAATCTTCCCTTCTTGTAGCCCTAACCCTTGCACATATTCAAACTTCACTTCTTGACAAATTCAGAGCCCGGGAGTGCTTTGGGCACCCGCACGCAGGAGGAAGTCCGCACGAAGACCTCAGCATCCAGCTTTTTCCATGAGGCAGTCCGGCTTTGACAAGTTTCGCTTGGATCCTGACCTGAATGACTCGACCGCTTCGAAGAGCCGGAAGAACGATAAGTCCCACAGGCAACCTTAAGAGAATGTCGGCACGGACTGTTGCTTGAGGGTGAGCTCCCTTTCATGAGGGGCCTGAGGGGTTGGGCCTCATGCTAGAACCCCCTGGATGCAACGAGAGAGAACCTTCAGATAAATACTGAACCCTGTATGGGTGGCATACACCCGCAGAAGAATCTAATTCTTGGCAGTCATGCAACACGACTTAGTAAAGTGGATATTTCTAACAACAACAGTTATCAGTTTCTATGGGACGCACATGTTGCAGATCATCATGATGATCATACATCTACTAACACGAATAACAAGAAGAAGAATTGAATTGTGGTAATGATGATGATGATGGCGGATATGCAATCTGTGCAAGCCGGTCTTCAGACTGGACGTGCCGCGCTAGACAAAACCTTTTTAAACAATGAACCGAACCCTAAACCCTAAACCCCTAAATGCAGGCCTTGCCGTGGGCATAGATCTCATCAATGCGAGAGGGAAAAAAACCCCTAAACCCTGAATCCACCCTGAAGAAGCCTGGAAGGAGTCAGCAGCTCCTTTAGACTCCGCCGTGCCGGTGTTCCAGAGCGATGAGCAGGTGGAGGCCCGCGCCACCCTGTCTTTGAGGGCTTGAGGCCTCACCTTAGCGTATGTTGTTTCTGGCTTGGGTTTTGGGTTTAAGACGTTTAAGCTTCTTAATGTAGGGGCCTTAATAATTAGAATAGGGTAATAGTATAGGTAATTAGTTCTTTAGGCCCCTACAATATGCTTGGGCAGGGGCCCAAATGCAGCAGGGTTTCGTGTTGTCCTTTGGGGCTGAGGCTCCGATTGTGGAATTTGTTCCAGCCTCTTCGAGCTCCGTGAACATGAACATTTTCGCCTGTGTTTTGGCAGCTGTTCTTCTGAAGTTACGTTCGAGCCTCGAATCGGGGCCGAAAGGTTAGCTTCTGGTTCAGACTAGGGCTGAAGGTGTTTTTCATGAAGTCATAGCGGTGGTTTTGGGAGCCTTTGGGATGGTTCTAGGGTAGGTATATACGGCTTCAGCGGGGGTATGTGATGTTTGAACTGTTTGTGGTCTTACGCTGGCACAGCTTTTCTTGCAATGCTGCATGCATTCGCAAGGAACGGACCACATGCAACTTGCATGCCCGACTTCCAAAACCAAACATGCAATCCTCGCAGCTGCGTCTTGCAGCTCCCTGTGCATCAACTAGTACTATAGCATCACGACTAGAAGAGGTCCTAGTAGCGGTAGTGGTAGTTGGTAGTCACTTGCAGTGTACTTGCGCATCGTCTCGTATGGTCACTGCATATACGACGAAGCAGCGAATTAGAGCCTGGAACTTGCGGCTGCCTGCTGGTTGGATTCCGATGGTAGGACTGCTGAGAATCCGACTCCCAGACCTTGCCTGCTTTCGGGGGAGACTCCGGGTACAGAGATGTCCAACCCTTGCGCACAGCTTATTTAGTGGGCTGGGGCCAAGTCCCAAAACTCAGTGCCTCTTGAAGGCAGCTTACCGTCAAGCATTCCACACGCCGACCGGTGACGCGGGCAACGTGCCTGCAGAGTGCAGAATGTCCTCGGTTTGAAGATTCGTATAAACCTTCGTCATTCCTCTGTCAAGCCGATAAGGCTTAAAGACGCGCAGGGTCAGTCAAAGGGTCTCCGCTTGAGGAATCGGACGGCTACAGCGAAGCCACGTAACATCACGGAACTTTGAACGCACCTCCCTGGCTGGGGCATTGTTTTTTCCATCGTACGCTTTTCAGAGTCCAGTTCAGAGTTTAGGTAGTGTCGAGCTCCAAACGACTCAATGAACTCCATTTGGGCATAAGGCTGTGGAAACTATCCTGTAAAGTGGGGCTGCTCTAGATGTGGGTTCCCTGGATGTGTCCCTCTGCTAGGAGTCGATATGACACTGACAGGATACCGTGATTTGAGACAGTCTCTGGTTTGGGCCGGGCACAGCCGGAGTCATAGTACGGAGCCTTTCAAATTGATCTCTACAGAAAACAAGTTTCTTGCAGCACCCCTTCCAACCAACTACGGTTCACGGTCTTGGAAATCGATTCGAAAGGTGCGGATATGAGATCTGTAATCAAGACAGGGTTTCATTCTACAACGAAGCAACCCCCTAGGTGCACAATGGCACCGCCGCAAAGGTGCCCAGAAAGCCCGACGCAGCCACAACTTGAACACAACAATGGGCCCAAAATCGTTCTGAAGTTTGGCGGAGCACTTGGACGCTGGAGGGTTCCTTGCAGTCTCAAAAAGACGCCGACCTAAGCCCTGTCTCAGCTTCTTCGCCACAGGAATGCAGTATGGTAGTCTTGTATTGTGGTTGAGCAACAGAGAATGATCTTAACTAAACTAGCCCGGATGACTTCTCAAACTTGTCATAAGGATACTGGACTTGTAAGACGACTAAGAAGGCCTCTTATACCCTGGACCAGTTTCCCGCATCCCTCTCAAAGGTGATCTGGAGGCTTTTGAGACTGCAGCAGAGGACCTGCTGAGAGTCCGGAAAAGGTTGAGGCTAGAAGAGTCGGAAATTTTGCGGGTAGGTTTAGCTTTGATGTCCGGGGCCTGGAGTTTGGCTGGTCAGATTTTCCTTTGCGGATGGGCGTCCAACATTCCATGTCTTTGGAAGGTGCGTGCCTGTGATAGTGGCCATAGCACAGATCATGATGACGATGATCTACCCTTTGGAAGGCAGCGTAAAACGACAACGGGTTTGACAAACACTTGTATCCAAAACGTGCTACCCTGTAAAGCCCTACACGCTTGAACCCTGACCCCGGATCCCTCGCACGAGGCCTTAGTACTTGTAAGGTTGGGGGGATCTTTTGCTACTTGGTGGCTTACCTGGGAGTTTCCGAAAATACGGGGTACCTTATTTTAGGGTCCTTACAATAAGGATCCTACTTTAGGGCCCTCATTTGGAAACCCCCACCTGCATAACTGTATGAAGGAGCCTCACCTTCATTCTTCCTGAAATAAGGCCCACTATTTCGCAGGACTCAGACTCCGGATCCGTGCCCCGCCGGCCGGCATTGCCGACGCAAAGCCGTACTGGGCAACGACTCCTGGCATGAGGGGGTCGTCGAGATTTTGGGTTTGGAGGTTTTAAAAATCCTGCTCGCTTCTGGGGTTTTGAGGCGCGGCAGTCTAGCCCCAAACCCTAAACCCTAAGCCCAATGTCAGCTTAGAAGGGCGGGGCTTTTTATGGTGAATGAAGGGCTCTAGAGGGTTTCGGGCGTCGGGTTGATGCCTAATATAGGGGCCTTAATAACTAGAATAGGGTTTGGGGGTATGTTATCCCATAGTTATAATAAGGAACCCCCAAAACCCTAGTCTAATTATTAAGGCCCCTACATTACAAGGCTCGGGAAAGCCGGTTCTCGCCTGCTCCGCGCTGGAACGAGGGCTTAAATCGTAGGATCCTGAACCTCATAAGCCCTAAACCCTATAAATCGCCATGCCTGCTTGTGCGAGTGTGTGAGTCGAAACCCTATAAACCCTACAAGCCCTAAGCCAAATTATTCTGGGATCTCACAGTTTCGGAGGTCTTTCCATGCGCATTACCCTAAATCCTATAAACCCTCTATGCGGAGCCTTGCCGGCCTTGTGCGAGTGTGAGAGTCGAAACCCTAAACCCTGTAAGCCCGAAAGCCAAAATTCTGGGATCTCACAGTTTCGGGGGGGTCTTCCCATGCGCATTACCCTAAGTCCCTAAACCCTAAACCCTAAACCCTAAACCCTAAAGCCAGAAAGCCCGAAAGCCGAGGACCCCGACGAATTTCGGAAGCTCGTTCCGATGTGAGCTCAGCTCCCTCCCTGCCCGGCTTCCCCTACGGCTGAGACCGAACGCGTTGCACATCTGCGCTCCCCAATACCCAAGCTTCAAACTATTTGGGTTCTTATAATATAGTGGTAATCTGAAAGTTTAACCTTTTATTCCCCTGCTTTTTGGGGAAGTAAGACATTCCGGTCGGCTTCAACTCACGGAGTTCGTGTGTAATGTAGCGGCCTTAATAATTAGAATAGGGTTTCTGCGGGGTTCCTTCTTGTAGCTAGAGTATACGCTACCCCAAAACCCTATTCTAATTATTGAGGCCCCTATATTAGGGCTTCCTGGCTTATGGGTTTCAAAGGGTTTGAGGCTGTTTAGGCTTCAGGTTAAACTCCCTTCCTGCATCCGGCAGAGCTCCTGGCAGTACGGAGGTCTGGCTGCGTCGCCACGACTTGCCCTAAATGGGTTTAGGGTTTAGGCGTTATTGGTCCTGCGCTCAGTGGGGTGCTGGCATTCATCAAGTCCAGATGTAAAAAAAAGTTAAACCCTAAACCCTTAGAATACCATGTTAGCAATGTCTCGCCCAACGACGGCGAGCCCGCCGGAGAAGCCGTGAAATCAAGGAGTGTACCTGCGCGATCCTGAAGCCGAAATCCCGAACCCTAACCCCAAGGGTCCAAAGGACTCAATAATCAGGTACTCAGGTTTCGGATAGTAGTTATGTGGGTTACGATTTGGGAAAGTATATGACTATGAGGTACTTGGACCCTTAGGGTAATGGTTTAGGGTTGAGGGTTTAGGGTCCCTAATCCTTGCCGTCGATCCATCAGGGCCTCAGTATTGGGATCCCCAAATTACTCCTTGTTGATTAAGGGAGGGGGGGGGGTTGTCAACCCCCTAAACCCCGAAACCCCTAAAAACCCCCTAAACCCCTAAACCCTGAACCCCTAAACAAACCCTAATCGCTGGTTTTTTGCCTCCCCATCTTCCCAGTTTCTGACTCAGCTTCGGCCTCCATGAAGAGTCCTAGACCCACTCTTCCTTGGATCCCCGGGGGCCCTAAAGAAGCCTAATTTAGGGTTTAGGGTTTAGGGTTTAAGGTTTAAAATCCTTAAGAGAGCCTTTCTAGACCCTCTGATGAACGCGATCCTTTGAACCGAAGCTAAAGGAAACCTTGAAAAGGAACCCTTCCTAGAGGAATCCTTAAACGATTCCTAAGGTCCTAAAGGTAAGTTGAAAAGGAACCCGTTTTAGAGGAACCCTTAAACGAACCCTTTTTAAAGGAGCCCTTAAACGAACCCTTTTTCAAGGAAGCCTAAAAACGGAATCCTAAAACCTTCGGGGCATGTTCACTCCCTGACTGCGGCGACTCCGCGCCCAGTTTCCGGAGGGAACCTCCTGGTCTCTTCGAGTTGAGCCGGTCCAGGGTTTACCTATAGTCTCCATTGTAGCTCCTTTTGGGGGATACTTCATAAACTCGTTAATATATATTTGGTTAAACCAGAAAAAAGGAACCACAATGGAGACTAAAGGTAGGGTACGGCAGTTCCTGGCGAGAGAAGCCGGCCGCAAAAGGGGTTAAAGTTTAGGGCAACAGGTTTAGGGAGGGTTTAGGGTTGCTGCGCCGAGGGCGAAAGGAGTAGCATAATTATTTGCTGGCCGCAGCCATGTGGGAGTTGATACAAAACACTACTCATACAGCGCTTACTCTTCTTGGCGTAGCCATGTTGGATCATGTGGGAGTGTATTACTCAGGTGGTGTACCCTAAACCCTAAACTCTAAACCCTAAGCTCCTAAACCCCTAAAGCCCTAAACTCTAAACCCCTAAACCCTAAACCCGAGTGTGAGAGTCGAAACCCTAAATCCCTAAGCTCCTAAACTTCCTAAACCCATAAAGATCAGTTAGTTTAACTCTAAACCGTTAAGTTCGGGCTTCCCTGCCTTCGTCGGTGCTCAACTCGGAAGCTTGTGGAGACTCTGCGCTCATGCATGCATCTGCCAATCAATGAAATGGGTAGTTCTCTAAATTAGGGGTACCTTATCTTGGGGTCCTTATAATAAGGATCCTAGTTTCCGAAAACAAGGTACCTTATCTTGGGGTCCTTATAACAAGGATCCTACTATTTAGGGTACTATATTAGGGTCCCCTATTTTCGGAAACCCCCAAATGGTTCCGGCAGAAAACAGTCAGCGCCTCTTGTATAAGTATAGTACCTCAATCAAGAACGGTTCCCCATGGCAACATCAAATTCGATGCTTGCTTCAGTTCTGCTCCCTATCTGCGATTCGACTTCTAGGCCTAGAAGCTTACAGAAATCGCTGCACAGGTGGCTATGAGGTGCTGGAGCCAATGGAAAACGTCCAGCTACTTGGCACCGAAGTCCTGCAACCGTCCACAGTCGTTCTGCAAACAAGAACACAAATTGTTCTTTTGGGGCCCTCGTTCTCAAGAGGATGTTGCTTGGCAACCGCATATGACAGTCCTGGCTGCCATTCCATCCCCCACAGTCGTTCTTGAAACCCATACAGGGCCCATTGAATGCTTCAGCTGAAAATTGCAGGTTGGGCTATTCTGCCTTCTGGCAGCATCAAGAGGCACGGCAGGGAATGCCACAGCGCCAACCCTTCCGCCGCTGGGATGCAGTACAGCCACGGTTTCTCGCGTTTGCAATCGATTGGCGGTTGTTTAGGTTTCAACTTGTGTCTCATGAAGACCTTGAGAGTCCAGCTTACCCACGCACACCCACAAGCCACGCACAAAAAAAGGGCATTGGGAGTTTATTAGCAAGCAATCTCCAGCAGTATGACCTACGCACGATCCCGTACACAGAGCCGGCAAATCAAACCGCAAGACCAGTTTAAGTGGTTCAAAACCCCCCCGAGGTTGCGAAGCCCAATACTGCAGGCTTAAAGAGCTTCCGAGTGGACTGCAAGCGTTCAGAGCTTGCATTTGCAACCTTCTGCCGGCCGTTAAAATGACCCTCTTTGCGGTGAGTCCTAAGGTGCCGTGAACTGCCACTTGCCCATGGCAAGTTTGTCGTTGTCGCTGGCAGTGCAGCCCTGAGACAGGGAGATAGGCCACTTCACAGAGAGTATACTCATAACAATATTTGCTACTGCTATTGCTACCAGTACTCCTCTTCCTGCTGCTACTGACTACTACTACTCCTCCTCCTCTGCACAGTTCTAGTGCTTTGTAGGTTCAGCAGTTTGAGGGCTGTGGAGAGGTTGAGTGCCGAGATGCATGCCTGCTGCGGGCTGCAGATGTGAAAACCCTGCACGATAGGCTCGTGAGGCATGTCAGATTTAGCTGGCTTTGTCGAGAGCTTGCATGTGCAGCACTTGTTGGAATCATTTGTTGTGCGATGGCCTGTCAAGATAAGCGACCTTGTGGAGCTTACTTAAGTGCTCGACACCTGATCACTGAATCGTTAGGTTGCTCACGACGCAGACATCAAGAGAGAGTCAAACTAGTGTGCTGACCATAAGTGCACACTGCCATACGGAGCTTCCAAGCAGCCCCAGTTTTGACACCACGGCCCACATGATGTCCAGACCAGAGGGCAGTAGCGCCTGCGGAGAATCGAACTCCCCGGATTGTTTCGAACTCCATGCGCCAATGTTGGTTTATGGTTCAGGATGGATCGATCTGTTCAATCAGTGTAAGCTGGGGCTACAACTTGGTTTCTGTAGCGCGTGGGATGTGATGGGGCGATCGTAACACCCCACTTCCGTTCATAGCTACGTAAACCCTATATGGGTAGTTCTCTGAATTTGGGTCCCTTCTCACACGCAAGAACACGAAACCTGTTTTCTTCGATCTATGCCTTTGGCCCGGCAGGTATCCCACTTGTGAACTGAGTGCTAGCTGTGGCTTTTCAACCGAGCCTTTGTGTAGCCCCTGCAGCTTGATAAGGCCCTGAACCTTTGATATAGAGGTACGGGTTTAGGGTCGAAAATACCCTACGACAACTACAACTATATGCTACATTACCCTGAACGAGGTTATGCAGGTCGTCAACAAGATTACCAAGACCCTCACAGAGGGCTTTGCGAAGAGCTCTGACCAGGTCCGGTAGTACGGGATCTCCTCCTTGCAAACCCGACCTCCACGAGAAATGAGCATAGAACCCGAAAACTAGCCCACGTGGACCACGGTAAGTGACGAAGTGGAGCGAACATGTTGCTATCTCTGACCGAGGTGCTACGTACCTGATACTTTCAGGATTCATTTTTGACCCTGCAACAAAAGATCCGTAGTGCAAAACCCTTGCTTTTTGGGAACCACCATTTCTATGAAGCCTTTTCACTCTAAGTTCGGAGAGCCCTGTAATGTAGGCGCCTTAAGAATTGCCTATACTAATTTTTGGGGGGCTCCTTGATACAACTATAGAGTAGAATATGCCCAAAAACCCTATTCTAATTATTAAAGCCCCTACATTAAACACTAAGTGCCAAGCCGGGAGCTCTAAATCCTAAACCTTGCAGCTCAGTGAACCCTTATGAACTCTCCTGATCCCTTAGAGTTATGTATCGATTTTTACCCTTTTCGGATTCTGTCGTGCTCCTGGCTATGAGTCACTAGTCCTTCGATTTCAAGTTGTGTTTCGGGGATGCCCCTAAACCCCATTCCCTGAAACCCTGAATCCTAAACCCCCAAAGCCCTAAAACCCTAAACCCTGAAGCCCCCAAACCCTAAACCCTAAAGCCCTAGACCCTAAAACCTGGATTGTCCGAGTGTAAGTGCCGAAAACGCTCGGCCCCAAAGCCCCCAGATGTCACCCCTAAGCCCTAAACCCCCAGACCTCGCCTGGCTTCCCCTAGTTGTTTGTAAGCCTTGTCGCTGCGGTAGTAGCATGTCTTCCCAGTCTTCATCACACCAGCATAAAGACTAAAGAAGCAACCTCTTCGGACAGCAGGCATCTGGAGAAGCACCTGCGGCCGACGAGGATCTGCGCGTCCATGAGAGTGGAAACATCAATTTCAAGAAATTCTGTACTAACCCCTAGGGGTCCAAGTACCCCGTAATCATATACTCCCCCAAATAGCAACCCATATAACTACTATCCGAAACCTAAGTATCTTATTATCGGGTCCTTTGGATCCTTAGGGTATTGCTTCTGGTGCATCCTTGCAGAGTCTGACTTCCTCTACGGCCTGCAGAAACCTGCCGCCGGTCACCCGGAACATTGCAAATCCGGAAACCGACAAGAGCACTTAAGGGTACTACAAAGGCAGTACTGGCATTTCAGGTTTCCCATAGGGATGTCATATATGCTTAAAAGATCGGACAAGTTCTGCAGGAGGAAGAGCTGAAGAGAGTGGAGCGCTTGTTCAGCCGCTTGGTTGAGCAAAACTAGACGCAGAAAGTAGATGAGAGTAGCGACAGAGAAATCCCAAACCAGAGTGGACTTAGTCCCACATTCTTGGGTTTGAATTTCAGGGGCTGGCTGCAAGTGTCTGAGCTGATGATATGGCATGATACAGACAGGCTGCTTCCATGTGTTCGACAAGCCAGATCATCTCCTATGCAGCTACAGGTGCCATTGATGTCGACGGGTCGGGCGAGCTTGACAGGACGGCAGTCTTTGAAAAGTAGAGAAGCGGCACAATGGTTCTAACCAGTTGATCTGGACAGGAAGGCCCCGATTAGTTTCCTGAAGCCGCCACAAAGCCGAGGTTGAGAAATGTCAGGTGCACTTCAACCGTTCAGCTCCAAACGAAGCGCGCCGGGAATGCGGCCCACCCAAACCGTCCTGCAACAAATCCGTGTCAAGAAATGCTCCAAAAGTGTGGCTGGGTGGCACGAGTATTGGCCTTCTCTATCCAGTTCATGTAGCACAGGCCTGGTTTAGTGGTGAGAGGCTCAATCCTGCCGTAGAATCTCTAGCTCCGTGCCGCGGCGCAGGCAAGAGGTCCTGCAGGGCTTGATGGCGTCTGTGTGCGTGGATCACTTCACTCTCACGCCGCAGGACCCGACCGGTGGGCATTTCGACAAATTCTGGGGTCTGCTACTGCTGCCATTGCTGTTACTGACAACATCACAGTCACGAAAGGGAAGGCGATAGTGTTCGCCCAAAGCAGTATTCGCCGTGGATCACCATAGTTATTTATTATTTGTGCCCAACACCATAAGCATCCAAGCACCTTGGAGCCCGAGACAGTTCACAAGTTTCAGCAGATTGAAACAAACAAGATGAAAGCAGAAGGTCTGAGGGAGGTTCCGTGCTGGGCGAACAGGATGGAATCCCCCGACTTGCAAAGAGTACGATACCCCACCTGATGTGACGGGAGTCAGGGTTGCGGCTTTGCGATATGACCATGACTGCCACTGTAGGCTTAGTACGGTTGATGGACAAAATCCTGCATGCCAATATATACCTAAACTATGGGATTTA
>CAJNDV010006224.1:143764-159605 GCA_905221635.1 Symbiodinium sp. CCMP2456 | reverse complement strand
CAATGGCATCTGTAACTCTCTGGTACTGCTGATGGACAAAAACCTGCATGACCCAAATATAGTTTAGCACCATAAATCCCATAGTTTAGGTATATAAGGTCATGCAGGATTTTGTCCATCAACCGTATCATGCCTGGAAACCCAACTCTTAGCATGATGCCTGCTTTAGAAGGTTCACTGTCAGTACTTTATTACGGTCCTTCGACATGCATCGGGAAAAAGCAACAGCTACCAGGAAGGTTGCAATGATTTGTAATACTATCCCCTTATAGTTTCTGTGAAAGATATACCGGATATACCCAAAAGAGTCTATAAGGATTAAGGCCCCTATATTGCTCCTCGACCCTAAACCCTAAACCCTAAACTGGATGAGATCTCCCTCCTGGCAGGAACTGGCATCGGCCTTTGAGGAGATTTGGACCGTCCTGGCACCTCCCTTAGCACTGAGTAAGGGGTATTGTGGGATACGAACTCCGCACTGGAATTCCCAAACCTTGAATGGATTGATTTCAGGTGTTGGGTTTGCCTTGGCCTGCGAGTTTAGAGATGTGAGGGGGTAGTCAGAACTCATATATGAGTTTGTTCCAAAAGCCAAGTAGCTAGTGATATGAATGATATTCGGTTAAGCTTAACAGTAGATTGTATTCATGTGTCGATCTCATGCTTCTGAGAATTTCGTCCTGTTTCTTCATCCCCCCTTGCACCCAGGATGCCTCCAACGACGGCAAGGCAGGATCTGTCGTAGTCCTGGCAGTTTTCACAGGCCCAAATTGGTTAGCTTCAGAGATGAAACACGTCCAACCTCGGTCGCCGAGCTGCTGCATTCAAAGCACTGGGTTGGAAGTTCATAGGGGGCCAGCCGTTAAACATCCGACAGCTCTGAAGCTCTTGCTTTCTCCATGTTCACTGCACCTAAGTTCCCACAAGGATTCAGAAACTATTGGCAGCCCTGACACCGACATTCAAGAAGGAAGATGTAACCTCAGACAGGTCTGCTTCGAGGAATTCTGCGAGGCTATTCGAGGCGCACTGACTTCGGTGAATGCTTCTAGGAGGCTTCGTTCTTTTAAGGAGTCCCAGCTCCAAGAAAGAGCTGGGAGTCGAGGTTCATGTAATATAGAAGCCTAAAAAATAAGGGTCCCTGGTTATAACTGTAATTGCTGTAAAGGAGCCGAGGGGCCCAAAACCATATTCTAATTAATATAGAAGCCTAAGTTACCAAAATTAGTGACAGGGTTCCTTTCTATACATATACCATAAAGGAGCCCAAAACCCTATTCTAATCATCAAGGCCCCTACAGTACCTCCGGGTCCAGTTGGTCAGGCCTAGGTTTTCAGGTTGGTGGTCACGGGCTTTCTGAGCTCCTGACAGTTAGACGCCCTTACTGTCAGGGCTTCTTGTGCTTCATGTGATAGCTGGCTCTCCCGAAGCCTCGGCTTTCGGAGTCGCAGTTCAGACTTTCGGACAGCCTTGCCAGTGCATGTCGGGCTGCAGTCCGGTAGAATAACAGCCTCTTCTGAGATGCAGGGTTTATAGGGTTTAAGTTTAAGGTTTCTGCGCCTGGACGTTTGTACCCTAAACCCTATGTAAACCCTAAACCCTATCCATGAGCCACATGGTTTTGGAATGTTTTGGAATTGAGCACTGTCGTTATGATGCTGAGACACCTTGAGGTCGGCATATCACTGCCCTTTAGGGTTTAGGGCCAAGGCTGAAGCATCCAAGAAGTGCTTCAGGTGTAGACCTTAGTTTTTGTAAGGACCGATTCAATTTTGGATCCCTAGGTTTTATACCGTACCTATGGACTCCATTGTAGTTCCTTTTTGGGGCTACGTTACAAAATCCATAATATATATATATATATATATATATACTTGGTTGAACCAAAAAAAGGAAACTAGAAGGGAGACTATAGGTAGCCCCTTTCCATATCGTCCCAGACCCTGTTTCCGCGGAGGATACCGAAGCAGCTTCCAACCTTCCCTGGGCCGTGCTGACGTGGTCACCAACGCGGAGCCTGGGAATCATTGATATAGGGGCCTTTAAAGTAGGGTTTTGGGGTATATTATACCATAGCTATGATAAGATATTTAAAATAGCGGTTTGGGTATATTATACCATAACCATGATAAGGAACACCCAAAATAGTATAGGTAATTATTTAGGCCCCTATAGTATGTTACGGGATAGGGCTTTGGGACATCTCATGACATCTCACATGTTCCCTTGTTGGGCGCAGGAGGATCTACTCTACGAATATCTATGTTTCAAAGAGTTTAAATGGCCAACCTAGATGATATGCGCGGTGGATTGCGTACGGCTTGGCCTGCAAGGGGGTCCAAGTATTTAATTCTCATATACCCCTCAAATACTCACCTACAAGAGTACTATCCCAAACCCATGTATCGAATGAATGGATCCTTTGGAGCCTTAGGGCAAGCTTAGCTGAAGCAGGTGTGCTGAGAAAGTAATTGCAAGGGCTTGCTGCAACCAGGGTCGGGAGACAATGTAAATACCAACAGTACATATTTCGTGCGCCAAAAGTATAGTTCCCTGTATGTTGTCCGCTATAAAGCACCAACCACCACATGTTGGGCATGCGATCTGCTAAGCTTCTGGGGCAGCAAGGCGTTTAAGGCCCGCAGGAAGTTTCGAGCTTTTTTGTTTCGGGTCTGGGTGTGAGGCATCTACTCGAGGTCAACTACGTGTGGTTGGGTTTGGTGTAGCTTGGCCTCCGCTGATGCAGGCTCGCCAAGTTGTGAGGTAGTTCAAAATCCCTAGCCCTAGCAGCTCCGATCCTAAAAGCCCGAAATCTCGTTGCGCCCACTTCGTGAGGAACCCAACACTCTAGCACTGCGCGAGGCCAGAAAAGTCTTATCCCCCCAAACCACAACTTGGACCCCCCTAGCGGCCCTAGCACCCCTGCACCCTAAGCCCCAAGTAGCCCGGAACCCTCTTTGGTCCTTGGGCCCAGTGCTTCTGGGCTCCTAAAACCCTAAAACCCTGAACCCTCATCCGATTTATTCTGCCACTCGCCTGGCTTGTCCGAGTTGTGAGAGGTTACACATAGGCCCCATAGTAGGTCCTTTTTGGGATTACCTTATAGGATTCTAAACATGAACCCCCAAAGAGGAACTACTGTGGGGCCTATGGGTAAACCCGAATCCGAGGACCGTAAGCTGAAGCAGAGCTCCGGCTCGCTCTGCAACTCTGGCAGCAGATCTGCCAGGGCATTGAAGGGTGTAGGCTTCAGGCTTAGAGCCCTCAACCCCTGTGCCCCGAAAAGATTCAAGGGCGCATGGCTTTGAGGGTTAGAGTTGTTGTTGAGATGAGCTTTCAGCATCGTCAGCGCTTGGCAAAAATGGGTCTCCATACATGCTGAATTTCAGTTTTTGGCTCACTCATTATCCTTCCTGGTCTTCTGCGGCGCTCTGCACCATGGCGATGACAAGGGCAGAGCAGATGGAAAAGTATCAGGACGGGCTGATGGGGGAATGGACAGAGAGAATTGTTGATCTCAACAGCGTGCTCAATGCTACTACTCTTTTGGCATGTCGTGCTGCGCGGCTGTAAGACATGCCGCATGTGATGCATGTAACCAGCCTGCAGGCGACCAAGTCACTGACGGGACGGATCTCGCAACGGGGGAAGCGGTTCCAACTTGCATCTTGACCGCAAGTTCTGTGAGACGAACCCCTCAGCACAACACGCCATCCATACAGCTTACATGTCATGGTCTTCGGGCAGCGAACAATGCACAAAGCCGATTACTTTGGCAGAGTTGCCTCGCCAGCGAGAGCTGTAAGAGCATTCAACAGCACGGCGCTGGCAGAACAGGTTGGCATAGGGACGTAGAAGATGTTGTATTCTATATGTTATATTTACCGTATATCGCTGTGTATTATATATTATAGTTAGAGTTAGCCAGGAAGGGACATGAAGTAAATGGACCGGAACTCTTCTTTATAGCAGAGCCTAATTATTGCAGACAGCTGCCATTTGTGGAGCACTGCACAGCCCGCGATTTGTTCTGCTATCCCTGATGCTATCGAAGGCACATCCGCCTCTAAAAATCAGGAACTTGGCAATTTGGAGTCAACAAACCGAGGGTTCAGAGGCAACGAATCTTATGCCTCAGCCTCAGACCCTAAGCTGATGTCTGTCGGTTTTAGGAATGCTGGCGGGGAATCTGAGAGCCAAGACGACACATGTGCGAAGGTGGCCTACACCGTCTCTACGATGGTCTTCGGTATGATTTGCAGCGCCCTTGGCCCATCCATTCCGTGGCTGGCGGGCAACGCGGATGTGTCTCCCGAGGCCCACAGGGATTGATTTTTTGGAGCTGAAGCCAGCACTGAGGTGCAATGTTAGCTGTAGCAGCCTTTGCCAACTCCTACACGGAAATCCGCCATGCGATATTCTGGTGATTATGTTTGTGAACTCCACTTCCTCATCGCCGATCCCGCTCCAGGACTTTATCCCGTATTGCATTCGACTGCATCGTTTGGCTGCTCGAAGTTTTACACTGGCTAAACAAATTAACCCACCATGCGATGTTCTGGTGATTATGTTTGGGAACCCCACTGCTCGCCCATGCTGCTCCAGGACTTTATCCCGTATTGTCTTCGACTGCTTCGATTGACTACTAAAAGTTTTACACTAGCGAAACAATTTTACCCACCATGCGATGTTCTGGTGATTATGTTTGGAAACACACTGCCTCATCGCCCATTCCGCTCCAGGACTTTATCCCGTATTGCATTCGACTGCATCGTTTGACTGCTAGAAGTTTTACACTGGCTGAACAAGCTCATCTGATGTTCTTGTGGTTCTGCTTAGAAACACACTGCCTCATCGCCCATTCCGCTCCAGGAGTTTATCCCGTATGGCCTCCGACTGCTTCGTTTGACTGCTGGAAGTTTTACACTGGTTACACCAGTTATAAGTCTGGTTTAATGGCTGCAAGAAAATCTTTCCTTGCTTCCTTAGCTCAGTGGGTTGTCTTAAACCCTAAACCCTAAACCCTAAACCCGAACCCCCCAGAAGCCCTAAAACCCGTCATTGGACCCCTTGCCTCGCACAGCCAGGTGCTCGGATGGCTCCCGGCTGCTCAGGCACTGATCACCCAGGGGTGGTTGGTTGAGGGGTTCAGGGTGTCGGAGTTTAGGATTTAGGGTTTAGGTTGACATTGGCCGGGCGAGCTCCAATCAAGCCTGTGTAAAAAGGGTTTAGGTTGTTTTGAGCTCTTCCAGACTAACCTGATGAGACCTTACTTTCTGTCTTCCAAAAAGCCAGGTGTGGCTTTGACTGCTCTAGTACCGGCTACTGCTGCAACCTAGTTTGAGCCTTTGCTCCAGCCCATCTTGCATTCAACATTCGATGGGGTTTTCTGCAGAACACAACCTCCGACTGAACCCTAACCCCAGGTGACCTCTCCGAACCAGAAGGCATCGCCCTAGACCCTGAAACGCGAGAGACGGAGCCCGTGCAATGACTGTCTGGTGCTTAGTAGGGAATGGGGGAATGGATCCCTATGATAGCCCCTTAAGGTCCCTTAGAGTAGTCCCTATAACCCATTCCCCCATTAAACCCTAAACCCTAAACCCTACTAAGCACCAGACAGATGAAGGCAGTGATGTGCATCGTTTCGGGCCTGGCCTCGAGCCTCATGGCCTATGTGCCACGGAGATGCCACCATCGCATGCTCTTTGTGATGATGCTCCCGGGCGGCAGGGTTTAGGGTTTAGGACCAAGTTTAGGATTCAGTTGGAAGGATGTGCCCCGCATTCGAGATGTGCTCGGCTACAGGATCTTGAATTATGGTTTGGCGTTGGGAAGGTGACGGGATCGTTCAATGGACCGCTTTTACCCTGTCCTACGACCTGCTGCACTTGTCCAGCAAAAGTATTGAGTAGGCTGGAGAGATGCCGGGTTGCCGCAGCGGTGGGCCTCACTCCCAAAAGGCTTAGTCGACTGCATGTCTTTCGCCGGGTGCTTAGCCCTAAGCCCACAGACTAGATCCTTCTAGTGACTTCGGTCACAGCCAGCGCCACCATCACCACCAAGTCTCTACTACGGCTGCTAGGTTTCTGCAATTTCTGGCCTTGCTTTCGCTGCCATGACTGTTGGGCTACCTTGCGACATCGCTCTACGCAGCCCCTCCAATTTCTGATGCGTGGACTGCAGTCCTCGGTTGTCTGCAGCTTCCCACATACCTATAGTCTCCATTGTAGTTCCCTTCTTTGGTTTAACCAAATATATGTTGAGGATTTTATAAGGTCTCCCCCAAAAGGAACTACAACGGAGACTATAGGTAAAACCATAAAAAACGCCGAATCCAGGCTTTGGCTTGGTGGATTCTTCGCGCTGCTGCCGGTCGCCAGCCAGACCCTTCTTGCGCCACTGGAAGAGAATTCCTTCTTGTCATCAACGATTCCTGGTATTAGCGGTTTAGGGTTTAGGGAGTTTAGGGTTTATGGTTTAGGCCTTCTTGTCATCATGGTTACCCATAGGCCCTAAAGTAGTTCCTTTTTGGGGTTTCATATATAGAATCCTATAAGGAATCCTATAAGGTAATCAATCCTAAAAAGGAACTACTATGGGGCCTATGGTTATGAGTGTTACAAGTGCGAATCATGCAGCGTGCTCGTCTTCTCAGCCTATAACAGCTGATCAGTACGCAACACCCCACTGCAGCGATTAATACTACCATCGATGCTCCAGCATGTTCTTCGTCATCATCGGGACAGCTGGGCTCAGAACAAGACAAGTGTCCATCCTTTTTCGTGCTCCTTTCCGATCTCTCCCCAGCTCAAAACCATAAACCGGATACCTCAACACCCCAAACCACACGTAAATGCCGTCCCCACCCGTAAACCTAAACCCGTAAACCATAAACCCGAAACCCCTAAGCCCCTAAACCCCCACACCCCAAAGACCTGAGACTTCTCTCCTGGGTGGCATTAGGGAGACCCCTTAAAGGGGACCCTATTTCTGGCTCTCTTAAAAGGGACCTTATTGAGAGGGTCTATATCCCCAAGGGTCCTCCTAATCCAAACTCCCACTCTCCACGGCAAGTCTAAGGCTCGTCTTCACCTACGGATTTCAGGTCTTGCCTCGACCGAAGCTTGGAAGGAACCAGAAGCCTCTTGGGTTTAGGGTTTAGGGACCAGAAGCCTCTTTGTACCCTCAAGCAGAGGTATAGGCTCCCAAAGTCTAGGAATCTAAAGGATTTCAGGCTTGTTTGGTCCTTGGTGTGGCCTGACAAGCTTGTTGGTACTTTGGGACCTTTTGGGTGCCTGTAGGTTTGCGTGCTCTTCAGGCTTTTTTCTGGTTTACTAGGTTTTTAATTTGGGTGTAAACGGCTTAGGGCTTTCTTGGCCAACTGGCCGTTGACTTTTGGAGTTCCATGCTCTGACCGGGTTTGATGTTCTGCATTGGAGGCGCTTGGGGCGGGCTTTGTGTTTCGGGCCTTCAACCCCCCAGGTGGATATATACCTTCAGCCCCGAACTACAGCCTGAAAATACTTTTGATATAATCCTTATGGATCCCTTAAAAGGAAGCCTGTAAGGTGGATCGGGCAGATGACAAACCTCCTCGTCTCAGAGCTCTACGAGGATCCGAGCCTGTCCAGCGCTGCGCAAAGCTTCAACCAAGGCTCTCGGACCTTTGCCTTCAGGGCTTCAGGGGTTGAGGGTTTAGGGGTTTTGGGGTTTTGGGGTTTTGGGTTTGGGTTCAAAAAAGGGTTTTTGGGTTTAAGGGTTGAAAAAAGGGGGTTTTTGGGTTTAAGGGTTGAATTGTAAGGGAGGCTCTCCGTTCTCGGATGCTTTTTTTTCCTAGGTGTTTTTTGTTGTAAGGCTGTTCTGTACGGTTAAGGGCTTTGGCATTCTAAGCAGGTTTTTTTCTCGTAGGGTGTTTAGAGGGCAAAGATGAGGGAGTGGTATAAGGGTTTTATGCGGGTGTTGGGGTGTTATAGAATTCCTAGTTGGTGTTTTAGATGTTCTGAGTGGCTTCATTGAAGGTTTACAAAGGGTATTTCGGTGCTTACAAATGTTGTGCAGGGTTTCCGCGGTTCTACAACAGGGTTCTGCAGGGTTTCGAATTTGGGATTGCTGCAGTCTACGGGTCCAGGGTTAAGGGATTGCTGGATCAGGCTTAGCAAACATAACAACCGGAGTGTGTTTCAGTTAAGCCATGGGCATTGTATCAAGTGTGTTGGCCAGGGATTCTTGCCAGATTGCCACCGACATCAACCGCAAGCTTAGTCCTACACGGCTACATGGGCAAAGCCTTCCACGATTGATATCTGGCCGTACTTTTTCTGTGATAATCTTGCTAGGATTTGAGACATGGGGCAAGGAGACAGCGTCCAACCACGGAAGCCCAACGACTTTGCCCATCCTCAACAGAAGAGAGTGGACCAACGGGAGTTTTGTCAGGACAATCACCATACTAAATGCAAAGATCTGCTGTTAATACCGACCATGCCTGTTATCCTTATACTATCAGCCACCCCTCAAACCTCAGCTCTACAGAACTGCGAGAGGTTAACACCTTTAATCTTGCTAAACCCTAAACCCTAAAGAGGTGGGTTTGCCTTCGGCTGTGTGATCATGGTGCTTCTTGAGCAGCTTCCGAGCTTTGCAAGAAGGAAAGTAGTATAGAGCCTTCATATCAACAGGGTTTTGGGGTACATTAGTCATACTATGATGCTATAACTATAATTGACTACAGGCTTTGGGACGTGGGTCTCTCAACTGTTTATCTTCTGTTTCAGGGTTGAGGTCTTTGGACTGCAGCTTCTCGGTTGTCGGGATTCAGGGTGTTTAGGGTTCAGGGTTAACGGTTTAGGGTCTTTTAACTTTTAGTTCAGGTTTTCGGGTTTGACGCCCGAGGCTTTGGCACTCCATAGCTTAAGCTTGGAAATGAAAAGCCAGACCGCTGACATGCACATTGGTGCGTTGCAGAGGACAGCACAAGCAGGCAAGGTCAAGAACAGCATTATGGTCGTCGCCATAGCGAGGGAGGGAGGCAGTTGCAGGAAGTTTTGGCAGAGGAACGTCGTCAGATGCAGTAGTACTCGTCGTCGTTTCCGTCAGCATCGGTATCTTTACCAACATTGTATCATTACATCACAAGAACCACCATCTGCACAATAACAAACTAGCATTGTCGTCATCATCATTTGCGTCAGCTGGCTGGGACCACCATGGTTCTGAAGAAGAAGGAGAAGACAGAAGCACTGATGATACTGATGCTGGTCTGGTACACGTGTGATTAGCCATATTGAGCAATCAAAGCCAGTCAGAGCCTGCGAAGACGGAACAAGGACAGTACGGGAAGAAATGTGGTGGTGGCAAGGAGCTTTTCACTACGACTTGGTGATGCCGTGTTGAGATACAAAGTCAAGTCGACCGTGCTGTTGAGGCTGTCTTCGGCCACCTTCGGCACCGAGGTCATGTTCTACCTTGCTGGAGGCCACCCCGTAGTTAGACAAATTCAATCAGCATGTCAACTTACCCTCATGGTCTGGAATGCTCTAGTTCCGACAAGGCTTCTAGGCTTTGATCGCAGTCTATGTAGCATGCTGCAAGCTTGCGCAAGGTCTGATCGATTGAGAGGTGGCTCACGTCTGTGCTGCATAGGCTTCACCGCCCTGTCATCCCTTCTTTTCCTGAAGCTGCCTATGCCTCCGGGCTGCAAGAGGGGAGACTCAGGATTTCCGGGCCAGGAATTTCCGGGCGAAGTTACAACACTCTCACGCACCTGCAGAACACACCCGACATGGCAAGGCGACACGCATCAGCCAAGCCTGTAGGATGAAGGATATCCACTCGTATACGTGCGGTTGACCGGCTGCGGCGTCCAAGTAGCCACGTTAGCGGAAGTAGGGCAGGGGCTTGCGAGTGTTGTTGCCTTCTCAAGATTAGTAAATATTTTGTTGCTGTCCCTTGAACTAGTGATCTGTGGGAGCTGTTCCAATGCAAAGGAACCACAGTGAGAGTTTACCTGGTTCATGCCAGCAGACCTTGGTGCCTAAACCATAAGTCCCGATAATTCGAATTCGGCCTGCCGCAAAAGGCTAGGACGTTTGGACCGTCATCTTAGTAAGAAATTTCGCATGGATGGAACAAGTTGACAATGCTTGGTTTGGGTGGAGATGTTTGCAGTCCTGATGGTAGGCTGGACGACAAGCCAGCACCAGCCAGCAACACGCCGCGGTGCTCACAAATGCCCAGCTGCTTGTCACGGTTTAGGCTTTCAAACCATGTGCATGTTTGAGCTTGGGCTGCTTTCCGGACCGCGATCCACGCGATTGCCGTTGCAACCGTTGCAGGGCATGGACTCATGAGATCCCATAAGATTCAACTCGCCAGTCCCATGCAACCGGTCTTGGAGCCAGGCTGCTTCACGCTCACTTGCAGCGGCCTCGGCATCTTGGCTGTTGGCCTGGAGGCGGGACAAGGAGTGACTACTCAGGACCAGTACCAGCAGTCGTCGTCACTAGTACTGGTACTGGTACTTGTACTGGTACGTACTAGTTACTAGTCTCAGTGCTTGCACAGAAGTAGTCGTCGTCGTGTTCTGGTGGTGGGTGGATGGAGTTGGTGGTGGTGGTGGTGGTGGTGGTGGTGGTGGTAGCAGTAGCCGTAGCAGTAGCAGTGGTGGATCGTACTCTGACTGTGCTGAAACTGCTTACCAATATTGCTTTGAAGTGGTTTTTGACAAGGAATTGCGTTGAAGGCAATGCTTTCCAGCAAATACTTCGTCATTCAGTGTAAAATAGTGCACCCAATCCAAAGGCAAGGTGCGGCTTTGCTGTTGTCGCGCAGGTCGCTTGTGGAACCTGGCTGATAACATCCATGACCCAGACTCTCAGCTGAACCTCCGCTCCCCCTCTTGGGCTTTGAGCGTTGGGGATATGGAGCTTTACAAGGTCCCGATACATAGATACATTTATATTCAAATTTTCTGGGTGTGTAAGTTATGTCGATGGAGTGGCTGCTTCTAGCAGATTTCGGACCATGACAATTTTATCCCGCGGAGCGAAAATTTACATCCTAAGTCCGGATGGATCAAAATGACTGTGCTAGGGCTGACCTACTCTAACCAGTAGAACCGCTACATGATGTAACGACCACTTAAAAAAGGGACCCTAATTTGGAAACCTTCCCGAGCGCGCCTCATGGCAGCAAGACTTCCAGGATTGGGTTCTCCTCGGGGACAGCAGCTGCCTGCAACGTGACCTTCTGGATTCTCTTCGCCGTGTCTCGGCAGGTCTCCATATGGTTTGCTTCAAGGTTCCGCGTTAGGTGAACTGCTGAATTAACCTACCCATAGGCCCCATAGGGGTTCCTCTTTTGGGTCTCATATTTAAAATCCTATAAGGTAATCCCAAAAAGGAACTACTATGGGGCCTATGGGTAAGCAATTACCGAAAGCTGAGTCGGAGGAGAACTCGTTCGAATCCAGCTGGGGATGCGAGTTCTGCGACAATGCTGTGGCAGAACCTAAATGGGGACGTCGGGTTCAGGGTACAAAAGAACAAGAGGTCCTACACCATACACGTAAACCGTCCGTCGAGCGTGAGTGAGGCATCTACTTCTGGATTGTTATAGGCTCTCTCTGTTTTTCTGCGACTCTTCCTGCCGGACCACGAGTCTGGGCTTAAGCATCTGGGGGTCCCCTAAACCTAAACGGGCCCTGGGCGCCCAAAACTTAGAACTAGAATAGGGTATTATACCATACTTAGTTAGAATAAGGAAGCCTGAAGGAAAATTTTTACCTTTGCTTCAGCCCCCAAAAAACAGCAGGACAGCGTTAAAAATGAAAAACCTTGCACGTACGAGGAGCCTTGCCTGCCTGTGCGAGAGTGAGAAACCCTAAACCCTACACCCTAAACCCTACACCCTAAACCCTAAACATCCCTGGAGACTGGGAATTGGGCTTTCTTTCCACAAGAGAAAAGGCGAGTATACCTGGAGTTTCTGGCGTAGCAGGCTTTTTGTTGCTGTGGAACTAATATGCCCATGGTCTGGGCGATTTGAAAAGCTTGCTGGGTTGGAAACAGTGAGGCGTGAAAACGGACATGAACCAGACAGCTTTGTTGAAAGCAGGACATGGACACAGAACGGAGAGGTGGAAGAAGTTGCAAGAGTAAGTGACAGGGTGACAACAGACTGTTCTGGTGGCCGTGGCTTTGAGCTAAAGATCTGAGTGAATTAGACGGCATTTTGCTGAGTAGCATGACATGCTCTTTCGAACAGATAGAGCGGGAGGAGTTCCTGAAATGAGGGAGCTCCATGAGTCTTCAACTTCCGTCTTCAACTTTCAACTTTCAGTCCTCATATCGAACCTCGCCGTGAGTATAGACCTCATTCATGCGAGAGGGAAAAAACATCCCTAAACCCTAAAGGTGAGCCGCTTGGTTTTGGCGCCTTGCATCTGCAAATGCCTGCGCCCTCGGCCGGCAGCCATGGTGATTGGAGGCTCGCTGTGAGCTTCGGGTTTAGGGTTTAGGGTTCAGGGTAGGGACGTAAGGAAAGCACCATATATCTAGGAAAAAAGAAGCCATGATACCTAGTAATAATTGCTGTTCCTTTAAGGAATCCCACCCTAAGGCTTAAGGGTTCCTTATGGTTCCCTTTTTTTTATGATCTACTCTGGTTATTAAGGCCCCTTTAGTCAATGGCATCCGGCCTGGTGTTCAGGCTCCTTTGGGGCCCTAAACAAATCGCCTGGTTCTTAGTCTTTCTCCGTGCCAAAAGCGAAGTTCATTTGTACCACTGCTTGGTTTTCTTCAAGCCAGAAGGCCTTGCGGCGCTTCTGAGCACCCAATTTCGATTACAGTGACATGGCACGGCATGTTGTCCCCAAGTCTCGGCCTGAACGCACGATGAAGCAAGCCTGACATCAGCATGTCATAGTGCCTTGCCGCAGTTTTCCTGCCGATGAGAGTGTACACTGGCAGGAGTGTCTCAACAATTCATATGGTCTAAGTTGCTATGAACAAGCTCGAAAGCATGGTAACTGAGAGTAACGGCTGCAATCATCAGCGGCATTGTGACGCTGCCAGGTGCAGCCGTGGCTTTCCTTTCGTGTCTCCCCGCAGCCGCCGCCAAGCTTGTGAAGTGTTTCCATCGTTATGCTCTGGGTGGGATGTCCCAACCTCATTTTTGTGTTTACTGTAGGGTTTTTTGGTCCCTATATGTCCTTATAAGCTGTATTCGGGAAAGTCTCGAAAGAACTTACTGCATCCACTATGAAAGTGCGACTACCAGGTGCATTACAGATTGCCTTGTGGCTTGTGTGCATTCTTCGTACCACAAATCCGCGGTTCCCGGGCTAATCCGGCAATCAGCTTCGTGTTTCGATCTTGCGATGCCGCTTCATCGTATTTGGCCGTTCAGAAAAAGCCATCGGCTATTTTGAAGTCATGGTTGAGCGTGCTATTTGCAGACACGGAGCAAAATCACGGGTTTCTGCTTTCTGTTGGCAGTACCAGCCACAGAACACCACCAATGTAACAGTGTTGTGACTGATCGGTGCTTCCTGGTGATATTGTTAGCATCCAAGACGTCTCGAACCCCACACCCAAAACCGCCCCAAACCCCAAAGCCATGTCTTAAAAGGTTTGGCCGCACTACTTGCCTGGAATCTTCATCGCGGTTTCTGGGGTCGCCGTGGGCGCCGGGCCAACTTACGCGATGTGCATCAGCATGGCAAAGGAGAGATGGGCTTCACAGGGTACAGGACTTAGGATCTAATCCCTAAGCTCGTAAACGCTTAGTGGCAGCTTACGACACAGAAACCATTTGCTTCGTCAGTTGCCAAAGTTAGCCCTGTTGCTTCAAAGAGCTCCAGGAGCGTCGGGAGCTCACATCTGTGGATTCAGACGCTTGGCAAAGACCAAGAGAGTGCGGGCAGCTGGAGCATCATCACGTCGGGGTCTGTGTTGCTTTGATTTTTCGGTGCTTGTGAACGAAGTTTTGTCGAATCCACGCTTACAAGGCGTTCAGGGTTTTCCTGTGAAACCCCAAACCCTAAACCCTAAACCGAAGCTTCAGGGTTAGGGTTGCGGGTTGTCGGAGCCCATGTTGCCGGCTGCCCTATCTGGTTCAGGTTTTCCTGAGCAGTGAACAAGCTTTAATGTAGGGACCCAAATAATGACCTATACCTTTTTATAGTTTTACTATAAAGGAGCCCAAAGCCCTATTCTAATTATTAAGGTCCCTACATTAAATTAAAACCCTAAGCGCCATTTAAAAAACCGAACCAGGCCATGTTCGCGATCGCTTCCTCCCTCGGTGCTGGGGGCGTTCCCTTCGTCATGAGCCGCTCGGCCTTGATAACTACCTATAGTCTCCATTGTACTTCCTTTTTTGGTTTAACCAAACGTATATTAACGAGTTTATAAGGTATCCCCAAAAAGGAACTACAATGGAGACTATAGGTAGATCGAATCTAATGTGGGGCCTAAATAATTACCTGTACTATCTTGGGGGGGTTCCTTATTATAACTATAGTATGATATACCCCAAACCCTATTCAAATTATAAGGCCCCTACATTATGACGGTTTAGGGCTCAGGGTTTAGTCGATCATGAGTTTGCTTTAACCCTACAATGCTGGACGCTCAGGATCTCACATCACTCCTGCTCCATTCTTTGGGACATGGGCCCGTCATGCAGCCACGGGCTTGAAGTGCAGATCCTGAACCAAGAAGCTTCGACTTCATACTGTAGGGAGCTTCAAAGCACAGCACAGCTACTACTGCCAAAAAGCGCAGCCTGTTCCTGGTCTCACATCATGAAATTAATGCGAAATTAATGCTTAGGGGATTTAGGGTTTAGGTTTCCCCTACATCCCACACCGGAGGCCGCATTCTGGCCTTCTTCGGCTCCACGGCATTCTTCCCGACGCTGACGTGCATGCGCCTTTCCGTCGAGTCGTCGCCCAGGGGCGGTCGACGGTTGACATTGCTCGGTTCGTGGCTCGTGCTTTCAGGCTCTTCGAATTTGAGATTTATCGTTCTTTGTGCACGGTGTGGTACTTGGTTGTATGAACGACGTTGGGTGAGTTAGGGGTAAGGACTCGCAGCGGTCGGCGCGGGGCCACGAAGCATTGGTACAGCACTTCAAAACTTGTTCGAAATTGCCTACTGTCAAAGGCTTGGGTTCTGCTGAAAGGTTGTGGCTGAAATTGGGAAGTTTTCAAGGAAAATCTCGAGGTGCACAAATTCGCAAAGTCTTGTGTCTTGTGTTGTAGAGTTTATGTTGGTTTGCACACGTAAGCAGTTTCAATTCAACGTTCTTATGACCCACATCACCCAGGTGCTTGATCCTCCTTGTCTTTGCGTACCTCGTTGACCGGGTCTACTGTGCGAGCAGCACATCGCAGGAGCAGTCGGATGTGGAGCAGGCAGTGGAGGAAGAGGCTTGGTCCCAGAACCCAATGAATAAAAACATGGTCAAAAGCACGGCAGCATGAGTAGCAGGAGGAGGAGGAGGAAGAGGATCAAGCAGCACGGACTAGGAGAAGGAGAAGCAGGCGCAGTAACATCGTTTGTCGTAGCTCATTTGACATCGCAAATGCAGGAATGTACCGGGGATTCGACAACAACGACTACTACGATAACACCACCGACAACCACGACAACAACAACATCATCTACTACGTACTACTACGTACTACTACGTACTACTACGTACTACTACGTACTACTAAGTACTACTATGTACTACTACGTACTACTACTACTACGACTACTACTACTACTACTACCACCACTACCACTACCACTACCACTACCACTACTACCAGCTGTTGTCATCCTGCGT
>CAJNDV010006224.1:123852-143664 GCA_905221635.1 Symbiodinium sp. CCMP2456 | reverse complement strand
GAACAAGAACCACAGCGAAGAACAACGAGCAGTGTATTGTCGTCGGAAGGCTGCTTTGCAACCCCATTTACGCATGTGGAGTCCACAGGCGTAAATGGGGTGGCAAAGATAGTGTGGAGCCGACAACCTCAACCTCAAAGAGGAGGTCGAAGCGAAGCAGCACGAAATCAACGACTTCGCGGAGCGGAACGAGCAAGCTGCAGGACACTGCGAAGCCTGCTTGAGGATTATGCAGAGTTCCCATCCACAGTTCGATGGGGCCAGAAAGCAATGCTGGGGTTGACATCTTGCGATGCCTGCCTCACGCATTAAACTGATCGAACAACGATGACTCAGCCTGAGGAGAGAGAGAGTTGATTTCTGGCGGACTTTGGTGTGCTGCTTTATTTTTTGGATGGTGTCTGGCTTCTCACACACACTCTCTCTCTCTCTCTCTCTCTCTCTCTAACAGCGACCGCGATCAGAGACTGGGAAGCTCCATTCAGGAAGCCTGAAGGTTCATGTGGGAAACATGAAACAGGAGCGACCACGCAGTACCTGCTCTTGCGCCAAGAAGTAGGTGTATGCAAATTTCCGCCGGACTGAGTGTTGAACTGACCTCGCGTATCGCTGGCAAAAAACAGCGTGACCACTGTCGGACAAGCTTACACTACATTCTTTAGAGAATGCTGTTGTGTTAGAGGTGCTAATGTCGCATGGCGCTTCCTTGGTGCTTGCCGGTTCGGGCAGGGTTGTCTCCGATATTAGCTCGCAGGTTTGCTGAGAGCGAGTGTGCTGTGGATGACTTTCGACTTTCGTCCGGTCTGCTTCCTTATTCTGCCTCTGTTGTTTTTTCTGAGCATTTCTTGCTGACTCGGACCCTGCCCAGTTCGCCAACGTCGAGGGGAGGGGGGTGCCCTAAAAGTTAGGATGCAGGGATAGTCAGCAAATGCCAGGTAACATTGCAGTAATCATGCTAGCTATCTTCGGCACCACCCTCTTCATGCTTACGATGGCTGCTAGCAGTGGGTTCCCTTCTCAAAGAGTGTAGTAACAGAGCTCTTCACAGTTTCGAGGCTTGTCTGCTGCCGAGCTGACATCTGCCGATACTGTGCAGCGCATCGGTGGGGAGGAGGAGAACCACACTTCGTTTGGCTGAGGGCGAAGTAGTGTATACGATGCCGATCATTATGTAATGCACACAAGCGCACACACTTGCGCGCGCGAACACACACACACACACACACGCCGCCAAACACAGAGTGGCTCTGCTATTGCTGTGGTGGAGAACTTCCATTGCTTATACTTCGCACGTCCTACCGCTTCCTAGCTACTCTTGCCAGTGCCAGTGTCCTTTCTACGGGTTGTCAGCTAAGCAACTGCATACTTGCTAACTGCCATGGCTAGCCACGACGATTTTGGTGGCACACTTTGTGTTTAATGGTAGTAACTCTAAGTCCGAAACCCTAAATGTGGAGACTTGCCTGCTGTGTGCGAGAGTGAGCGTCGAAACCCTAAATTTAAATTGTAGTATTCTCGTCGTTGTTATCAAACTCTGGAGATGACGTCATTCGGGAGCCTTGGCTTTGCAGAGGAGGGCCTTTGGAACTTTCTCCACGAGCAAGCCGCTTTGCTTTTAGGGGCTGTGGCTGTAGATTTTTGCATCTTTATTCTGAATGGTCTTGAACTTCTTCGGGGCATGAATCTTGATGTCTTAGGAATTAAGAGAGCTAAAACCCAACCGGGCGTTCAACGAAGTCATGTGTGCTGGCCTAGGACTTGACGGCTCGCTTGTTTGTGATCCTGATTCGCTTAGAGGCTGCATTTCAGGTTGCGCAAGTGTGTTCTACAAACCTCCCATAGGCCCCATAGTAGTTCCTTTTATGGGATTACCTTGTAGGATTAAAAGGAACTACAATGGAGACTATAGGTAAAGTTCATAAGAGCCTAGATCCTAAACCCTAAACCCCTAAACCCTAAGCCCTTAAAAGGAACTACAATGGAGACTATAGGTAAAGTTCATAAGAGCTTAGATCCTAAACCCTAAACCCTAAAAAGGAACCACAATGGAGACTATAGGTACAGTTCAAAAAAGAGCCTAGATGCGAGGATTCGAGATCCGCCGTGTCAGCCATGTAACTCGTCCGATCCTGAATCCTAGGGTCCGTGACTGCCAGGCAACCCCGGGTTTAGGGTTTAGGGGTTTAGGGTTCCTGGGTTCAACAAAAAAAGGGGTTTAGTGTTTAGGGCACCCTGCAACCCCTGAATCCCGTGTCGGGGTTAAGCCTCAACCTTAAACCCTTTCTCTGACCCTGAACGCTCACCATGAACCGTCGTGAAAGCCTGAACCCAGACTCGACAGCCGACCCTGCGTCCTACTGTAAACCCTAAACCTGACACCCCTAAACCTTAAACCCTAAGCCGTGAGCTAAGGAAGTGGGCATCTACCCCGAGTTGGGGGGCGGATCCGTTCCCCGGCTTTGCATGAAAGGTGCAGTAGGCTTAGTGCCGTCATTTTGGCCAGTGGCGATGCTGCTAGAACTCTGTATGATGGCGCCTCTTCTCATAGCTATCAGAAATTTGTTTTTCTATTGGGTCTAAACTTTTTAGCTAGTTGCCCTGTAGTTTGTGTTGGTATTGCTGATCCTGGAGGCGTTGAGATCCGGCAAAGTTTGCATTATCGCAGAATTGAGGAACCCCGCTTGCCTTTGGAACGGCCGATCTATATGACTCCCTCTATCGAGGTACCACACTACATGCCGTGAGAATATAACAACGTCTCTTTGAGCCACGCAGTGAACACGTACAAAAGTAGACAGCAGGCGTACAAAGATGCATGCACGCACGCCCTAACCCCCCTAAACCCCTAAGCCCTAAGCCCGAAGGCCCAGGAACTTAAAACCGAAACCAAGCGGCAAGAAGCTTCAGACCCCAAGAAAGTAAACAATGCCACTCTCTTCGCCAAGAACAGCTCGCCGCTGACCATTCAGTGGAAGCTCATTCGGGCACTACGAGATTTCAGCACCTGGGCTCTTCTGGCAAGGCTAAAGTTTAAGGCTGTAAAAAGGCCCTTTAGGGTTTGAGGCTTCTGGTTTAGGCATGCAGTCGTGTCACGGTCCAGAAGCGAATCATTAGCGGATGAAGTGCAGAACGAAAGAGGGCTTCGGGTTTTGGGGTTTGGGGCTTTCTGTTGCAACATCGGTGCTTTCGACCAGGAGAAGCCCCATTCCCCTCAGGGTCATGATGGGCATGCACCCATGCACGTTAACTCATCTTCACTCCCTTCAGAGCCTGCAAAACTATGCAGTTACTTATTGGCTGTAAACTCAACTTTTCAACTTTTGGGATTCTTATAAGGTAGTCGATTCTGAAAGTTNNTCTGAAAGTTTCAACTTTTATTTCCTTGAGTTTTGGGCCAGTGAGGTTATGTGGGAGTTTCCGAAAATTGGGGGTACCTTATTTTGGGGCCCTTATAATAAGGATCCTATTATTTGGGATACTATATTAGGGTCGGCTATTTTCAGAAACCCCCATGTTGGACAAAACAAGCTAAACTCACACGTGAGGGATTCAGGCGGGAATCTGAAATGAGGACTCCCCTGGACCTTGTGCCAAGTTCAGGTAAGACCTGCACATCACATCCTATCTTCGTGTGCTCCAGTAGGAGGCACGTACAAAATCCAAAACACTGCTCCTACAGTTCAGCAAGCCTTTTGCAGGTCCGCTTTTGGCCTGCTGCCAATTCATACCTTTCTTTTGCTTCGCTAAAAGGCTATATGGCATTGTCATATGTATCCTGTCTCGCCTTTCATTGGATACCTGTGATGTTTCATTTTCGGCCTGCTGGAGCCTGAGGCGAAGCAAAAAGTTGGTGGGAAGGTGCGGTGAGGCCAAGAAGGGTGGAAGAGTTCTTGAAGCCGGTAGGTATACCTATAGTCTCCATTGTAGTCCCTTTTTTTGGTTTAACCAAAAATATATTAACGAGTTTATAAGGTATCCCCAAAAAGGAACTACAATGGAGACTATAGGTAGAACATAGAATTCGGGGCTAGTTTGCGCTTTGATCGCAGGACTTCCCCACCGTCAGACGTATACTTGCATGTTCATGCAGGCCCTCGGGCAGGCTTCTTTTTATACAAAACAGTAGTAGAAGTGGAAGTAGCGGCCTTCAAGCTTCCCAGACAGAGACTCCAATATCCCTTAATTAAGGGGAATATACCTCAAATCATATTAAGGATCCTACTATAATTTAAGGTCTATACCTTAATTAAGGGATATGCCTTAAATCATATTAAGGATCCTACTATAATTTAAGGTATATACCTTAATTAAGGGATATGCCTTAAATCATATTAAGGGTCCTACTATAATTTAAGGTATATACCTTTAATTACGGGATATTGGAGTCTCTGGCTTCGACAGGAGCAAGGTTGCCCCGGAGGCACCGTGGGAGATCCAGCCGCCTTGCTAAGGATAGAGGTTTAGGGGTTTCGGGTTTAGGGATCAGGGGTTTAGGGTTTAGGGTTTAGGTTTGTACGGGGGACATTGGCCGGGCGAGCTCCAATCAAGCCTGTGTAAAAAGGTTTGTACCAGTACCCAGGGGCTCCAATGTAGTTCCTTTTTGGGTCTGTTATAGTTTTTTGGTAAGGAATTATAGTATACTATCCAAAAAGGAGCTACATAGGAGCCCTGGGGTAGCTGAAGATTATGTGGGGCTCAGGGTTTGAACGTAGAAATCACAACAAACACCGTGGCACAACCTTATTCCCTGTGCCGGAAATTGTCAATAGGATCAGCACTCAAAAGTTAATTGTTGCATAAACTTAGCAAACCTGGGAGAAGTTGAAATAGCAATCGCAATAACAACGAGAAGAATTGCAGCAGTTACAAACAAGTCGACGAGCTGTAGCGGTAGGAGTAGCGGCAGCAGCGTAGCAGTAGCAGTAGTGGTATGGGTAGAGATGGTAGCAGCAGCAGTTGGAGTCGTCGTCGTGGTGGTACTACGAGTGCTTGTAGTACTAGTGTTCGTAGCGAGGGGCAGTAGGAGTAGGAGTTATCCGAGCAGCATCAGCACCATCGCAAGTTGCTGCGAGCGGGATGGGGATGGACGGGGAGCACTGAATATTATCGGTAGTGGTACCTGCTCTGCGCGTTTTCTTAATGGCCCGGCACTTCCTGCAACATATTGCGATACTGATAGCTTTCATGCTTCAGAGGACCTACTCATGAAGGAAGCCCACAGGAAAACGTTCTTGCCCAAAACACACTCAGCGCCAAGGCCAAACTGTCCGGTATGGCCTGCGCATGAGGCACGGTTTTGGCAGAAAGTGTGTAAATCGGAGTAAAGCAGCCGCACCTCGGAAGAAGGATGGAGGGTGAGTTCTTCCGAAGCCTGGTAGAGGTCACTTAAAGGGAGCTCAAGGTGAGAGTGGGGTTGGGCCCAGTTGAGGTCCTCGGTTCCTCAGCGCTGTTGACGTTCAGGTAGGTCGGGGTTAGACTTTTATAAAGTTTGTTCAATCCTGTCATCAAACAAAACGGACAAACAAGTATGCGCACCTTCCCCGACAGTGACATGGCAGTCCTCCGCTTTGCAGGTAATTTCAGCCGCATTCTTCTCTGGCTACCACGCAGCCGCAGCGCCTGGGTCAGTATGGGTTTAGGAGCACGGACACACACACACACAGAGAGGCAAACGCGTACGCGCGCTTTTCGTGCAAGCTGAAGGCACAGTTCTCCAGCAGCTGGCAGAATTGTTTGGCTGTAAATTGTGTTCTTCTTCTTCGTGTCAGCAAAACGTGGTTGAAGTAGCAACCCATTTTACCGAGCTGCCGAGGCGAAGGCCAACCCTCCTTAGCATCTCTTGCTACTGTTGCTTGTCATTGCCACGCATGGGAAACTTGCTTGCTTGACATGGGTTTGGATTCATTGGCGCCCCCGGCGAGCAATGAATCGGTGAACTCGAAGCAGCTGTTAGAAGGATACCCCTCTTCACGCACCAGTTCCTTTGCTGTGTTGGGTTGTTGGATGCATTCCCTTGGTGTCCGCCTTGTTTGCTTGTTGACAAAGCCCTGGCAGTCAGTTGAGGGATGGGCCTATGGAGGTTCACAGAAGCCTCTGAAAAGTTGAGCTTGCGAGCTCCATCTCCGAAATCCTGTGCAAAGAGGTCTATCTCGTTGTGAGAGTGACGACGGCGATGATGATGCCGATGACGAGGTTGCAGATGAAGAGGTGATGATGGCGAGCCAGGCGATGACGATTCCTTTTGGTGCAGTTGCCAGTGTTAGCCAAACGCCGAAAGCCCCTAAGCAGTGTCATCCTCACTCTTGCGGCTGCGATCGCAGCCTCCCAGGCATCGAAGCATTCCGCGACATCGGCATCTGCCGACACGGCGGCCGGTACTTCACGCAGTGGTGCTTCAATTAAGCTGGTCTGCTCCTTTGCAGCTTTAAACTGACAGTGCTGCTGCCACTGGCGGCAAGGGCACGAAGGAAGTTTCGGCATGACTGTAAGCACTGTTAATTTCAATTTTCCACAGTCATTCAAGGAAGCACCAAGGTGATCAAAGAGAAGCCCTCCCCCCCACATCGTTTTGTACCGTTACCTCAGAAGAGGAAGGAGATTGCTTCGGTATCTTATCCGTCCTACAAAAAGAGGAGGGCTAAAGCTGAACAACTAAGCAGAAAACTGCCGCTCAGACAAGAACTCCGCCTGCCATCTCAGAGAGACATGGGAGTTTCAGAAAACAAGGGGTGCCTTATTTTGGTGTCCAAATAACAAGGATCCTACTATTCAGGGTGCTATACGAACTGGAAGGGCATTTCAGCCCTGAGTTCTCTAGCAAGAGCCCACAGCAAGAGACTATCCCCGAACCTCGCTTAGGCCACGGCTTTCAGCTTCTTGGAGAAAATCAGGGTTCGGTCTTCAGGGGTTTTGTGAATGCAGTGGCGAAGGCTTGGGTGAGGTCAGGGCTTCGTTCTAAGGTGCAACTGGTAGAGTGCCAGGTATCTTTGTGTTACCTTGTTCCCCCCTTGTCGCGGAAGCTGGGCCAAGGTATGGACATCCCCCCTTAAATCGAATGGCCTCAGATCCTCAATGTTCCTCTGCGGAACTAGCATCAGAAGCAGAGACTTCTGACATGCTCCGTCGGCCGATAGACGACGACAGTGCTTTCTCTGGTATCCGAAGACTGTTTGCCATGCCGGTAGCAGTTTCTCTGGATGCATCTACTCGTAATGCGGTATGCATATGTCACCTGCATGCTCGCATGGAGGCAATCACATGCTAGTAGTGCTCTGATGTTGTTCGCCAAAGTGCCTCATATGCACCCGTCATCATGTCATCCATCTCAGACTTTTGCGCCCTCATGCAACAAACAAAACTTAAGCACCGGCAAGGCTGGCGCTGGAGGACCTGCTGCCACTCGTGTAAGTGCCTAAGACGTGAACATGCGTAACACCGTCGCGAGGGGATATCAGCTTTCGTGTCCTACAGGTTTAGGGCTTACCTACAGTCTCCATTGTAGTTCCTTTTTGGGGATACCTTATAAACTCGTTAGTATATATATTTGGTTAAACCAAAAGGAACTACAATGGAGACTATAGGTAGCCTTCAAAAAGCACAGTGGTGCCTCAGTCTCCGGATCTCGTCTTGTGGCACCGTCGGTACCAGAAGCTTCAATGGATGAAGCCTGGCTTGGGGGGTGGGTTGAGACGAAAGCCGGTCGGTCAAATACATCTAACCCGGCAGATCCATTCATGTACCCTAAACCCTAAACCCTAAACCCTAAACCCTAAACCCTAAACCCTAAACCCTAAACCCGAAGTGAAGCCTGCAAGTGCCACAGGACCCTTTGTCCCAACTTCGTGGCCAGCGGCGCCTGTGCCTTGTGTGCATAGCGTGCGAGGTGGCTATAGAAATATTCAGACAGAAATACCCTAACACTGGATGGCATACGTTGTACCCCTGCTGTGAAGCACGATCTGAGTAATGAGAGATGAACGGCCCAAAGCAAACGAGCCGTACGACTTTCCATCCGAAACTGTCCTCTGCTTTTGCTTCCCGCAGATCTTTGGGCGCTGGCTTCTCAGAAGCACAACGCCAGAGAGGCCGGAGAGAACTGAGAGCACTGAGGGTTCCGGTCTAGGGTTAAACGGAGGGCTTGGGTGGCAGTTCAACCCCGTGCAGACATGGTTTGGGGATGGCTTTCATCTCCTAAAGCTGAACCGGCCATGCCCCTAGAATCTGTCGTTTTAGAACACCTTTCGGGATTGGACACGGGCCCTATGAGATTCAATGAGATTCGTCGTAATGAGGCGATGAAGCGTTGGGGCGACGACATGGTTCTACAGTTTAACATTTCAGAGCTAAAGTTGTTGCCGTTAGGATTTGGCCGGTACTGACCGTCCTGCTGCATCATTAAGATAGCAACCACCAGCATAGTGATGGTGATCAACATCGGTCTCGCAGTAAATGACACAGGAACGCCACACGGCTTGTCACGGTCCACACGACCTTCAGTAGTACGGGCAGTCGCATTCACAAAAACTGATGTTATGAACAGCACTGGCAATGTTCGTAATCATCAACGGCGAAGTTGTAAAACTGGACGGTGCAGTTGTAACAACGTAGATGGTATCGGCAATGCCATGATCCTCTCCACAACCACTGCCGCCAGCAGCATCATCACCATCATACGCGACGCCCATGCGAGGGGTATCGGTAAGTGATGAGCCAAGGAGAGCCGAAAAGATAAAAGCGCTGTGTGGTGTAGCAATACCCGGAGGCCCATAGTAGTTCCTTTTTGGGGGTTCACATTTAGAATCCTATAAGGTAATCCCAAAAAGGAACTACTAAGGGGCCTATGGGTACGGCGCAATACCACTTCAGGAGAAGAGCTTCTTCGTGACGCGAGCTCCTCTTCCTTGAGTGCCTCGCCTGCAACTCATTTCTTTTTTCCTCAATCAGAACGCCATAGGTACAGGTTGGACATGCTGTGGAGGATAGTATGAGTACAAGGTGCCTCCGTAAGGTCCATACGCCCTGGGTCATTCAGCAAAGAAATCGGATCACTGCGGCTAGCCACGGGTGCTTGCAGAGTCTAGCGCTGAGAGCTCACACACGGTGCACAGGGTGCCCGAAATGAGGGTTCAGAGTTGAGGTTTTCGATTGCAGGATACTGGTGGAAGTTGCTGGCATTCATCAAGTCCAGATGTAAAAGCAGGGTGCTCCTTTACAATCCTTACCTATATCTCTTGATTGGGCAATCCTGGAGGCAACAGCCTTCAGGGTTGGTTTCTTTTGTTCCAGGTTGCTGGCTTGCGCGGACTTCGGTTAGCCTCGTATTCAGCAGGTTTCACGGCCATCAACACCAATCCTCTTGTACATCCTGGTGGCTTCAAAGAACGAACCGAAAGCCATACATCTCACGAAGACACCTTTCACGACTCCTAGCCGTTTCGAACCCTCATCATCTCTTCTCCATCCTTAGCATCTTGAACTGGAACCCTCAGCCCCTGACTTGATCTACATTTGAGGCCTCGAACCACCCCAAACCTTAGGGCACAAAAGGCTTGAAGCCAAGGCGCCCCCGCCCACCCCCCCTTTCCAAAAAACAAGCTTCAAAAACACCCCTCTCCTTCACTGGTATCATTGCGACGATGGGTTATGTCCTCTGTCTAGTCAAAAGCACGTCAAAAAACAAAGATTCGTGTGTGTGCGTACATGTGTAGACATATATAACATATATATATATATACATATGTACATATATACATACACACGTGCACATCTGTATGTGTCTACATGTCCTTCCTGCATTCATGTGCATATGTTTGCGCGTGCCATCCGGCGATGAGCGTTGATAAGCAGATGTTGTCGCTGCTGTGGTTGCATTGCTGACTAGTGCCAGTATTGCCGGCAGAATCTTATCTAGCGTTTCCTACCGAGTATCAGTGTCGGTGTTATCCAGGCTTTCCATATTGATGTGTTCATTATGATCACGTGTTTGCTTTGTCGTGGTTATTCTTGCCGCGACGATACGATGATTATTTTTGTGGCATACCTGCTCATAGTTGTGGCTTGAGAAGGACGGACCACGCTCGCAGCTCTAGGAGTATTCTTTGACCTGTATCACACTGTTTGGATGTCTGTGTTTAGGGATTTCCGAGTTTTGCTCGGTAGCTTGTCCGTTGTGTACATCTTTCGTGGCTGCCTGGGCCGAGGGTGCACAACAATCTCAAGAGCGTCGCTTAAACTTCCAGGGCTGGGATATGATTCACAGGCATCGTAGACCTGCTTGGCTAGGTTGTGCATCGGCTTATGCCGTCGATGTTTGCAGATGGGCATATAAAGCCATAGCACGCCGTAGTGGGCCTTAATTTTCTCTCAAGTCCAAGACGCAGGTGCCCTGCGCACGGAGACTTGCAAAGCCCTCGATCTCAAGCTGGACTACTGGCACACGGAAGGCCTGTAACTCGAGGGTTCGTACCGGTGCGAGCAGTGGTATTCGTCGTGGTTCCGGTCTTACTGATCTACCTCATCTACCTAGAGGTCTTAGTGGGTGGGGGTTTAAGGATATACTTGATCTGTCTCACGGCATTAGTAGTGGTTCGCAGTTTGCGGATCTACCTAGCTACCGATTGTCTGTGCATTAGAAGGAGTGAGTTTGCGCTGACATCAAAAGTCTCGCACCAGTATACCTCACAGGACCAGGAGAGCTTGATATCTTTGATAATACCACGTAGTTACGCAATATGGGCACTCTTTACTTAAAAGTGGTTGCATCACTCTCTTTCGGGTTTTCCGGGAACCGGGAACAGTACCCTTTCTTGGCGGGTTCAAGGCCTCGGTGATTTGAACACTGGCAGGCATTTCAGAAAAAACACCGGAGCGAGACTTTGGATAACAACGCAATGAGCCGGCGAAACTACAACCTTCTATGGCCTCCTGAACCCTACACCCTAGACCCTAAGCCTAAACCCCAGAAGCGTGACCCTTGAAGCCCGATACTCTGCTCTTCCAGCAAGCTCTGCTGCGTGTCATTGGCAGGGCACGGGGTTACGTCGTGTCGAGATAACTACCTATACTATTTTGGGGGCTCCTTCCTATAATTATTGTATAATATACCCTAAAACCCTATTCTAATTATTCAGGCCCCTATCTTAGGAACCCAAAACCTACTTTTTTATAGGGTCCCTATAAATCCCATATTAGGGTTTATAATAAGAACCTGCAAAAAAGTGGGTTTTGGGTACTTAAGGTATGTATGAACCCAGTGTTCAGGCTTTTGCGTTTAGAGCCTCAGACCTTCACGGCTCGTGATGTAGAGACAACGGGAGGTAATTGCGCGAAGCAGGGGATGCGTAGAATGTAGGGTTTCTATATTAGGAATCCTTATTATGCTTTGGGAAAGTATCCCCTCATAACACTACCTAGGATGAAGATGGTTTCGACGCGTTTTCCACTGTTTTTTTTTTGGGGGGGGGGCAAGCTGGCATTGCAGGGAGTCCACAGCATGTATGCGGGTCGTTCTTTAAATTAGGGTCCTTCTATGAGGGTGCCGCTTGCTTTGGGGGTCCGCAAAAAGGGACCCTAACTTAGAGAACTACCCATGTGAGCGGACATGATAGCTGCTCTTTGTTCAGCGAGGCCAGAAATACTTGGCCTTCGACGACGACCTGACTGCTATCGTGTCGGTGCGAGGACTGTTTAGCCCCACAGCTGGCTTTCCGAGGTTGCCCGTGGTAGGGAATGAGGCTATCGCATATTATTCTACGCTAGACGCCCCTGAGGCGCTTGAACTCAGTTGAAACTGAGTAATGCTGTGTGGCACAGACGGAAGTCACGTCACGAGTTCGTTTAGTGAGGAGTTTTGCAGCCTAGCATGGCCGCAGGATTCTTTGGATGCTGCATGAAGCCTGGCTGAATGGTCCCACCGCCGTCTTACCCTATCGAAACCAGTCGAAGCGAAGTCCTAAGAGGTGGCCCCGATCTCGAAAACTCGCAAAAGTACCGCCGCCCAAAGTTCTGGGCTGAAGCTTGAGATTCTGTTTATCAAGTTGACGGCACCAGAAATGGGAGTTTCAGAAAATACGATACCCCAGAGCCTAGCAGGGTCCTCTAGGAACCCAGAAGAAGGTACTACCGGCTAAGTATCTTCGGGGCCTGCCTCGCTGCGGACTGCCGCTTGTAGTGGTGCATGCTAAGGAACCCATTCCGCAAAGACCCAGGGTTTAGGGTTTAGGGTTTATGCTAAGGAACCCATTCCGCAAAGACCCAGAGTACATCATGGAGCCGTATGGCTTTGATCTCCACGCCTGCTGGCTCAATTAGTTTGCGATACGGCTGCAGCAGTTCCAAACTGAAGAACCCAGTGGTTAGTTGCCACACCGACTGCAAAGTGTGGGCTTGAAGAAGCTAGGAGCTCGGGATCAAAAGCTTTCGGCTGCAAGCTAATGTAGGGGCCTAAACAATTACCTATACTATTTTAGGGTTTCCTTATTATAATTATAGTACAATGGGCCCCCAAACCCCATTCTAATTATTAAGGCCCTTACTATATTACACTGGGTTAGGCAATTTCACCGGGCTAGATGTATGAGTGATGAGGTCAAGAGCAAGCCTGATGAGCGTGCCCTCGCTGTGCGACCTTTGCCTGCACTTGTTCGGGGATGCCACCGGTTTGAAACAAGGCACCGGTTGGGTTTAGGGATTAGGGTTTAGGGCACCGGTTTTAATGGGATTTAGGGATTAGGGCACCGGTTTGAACAGGGTTTAGGGTTTAGGGCACCGGTTTAAATGGGATTTAGGGATTAGGGCACAGGTTTGAACAGGGTTTAGGGTTTAGGGCACCGGTTTAAATGGGATTTAAGGATTAGGGCACCGGTTTGAACAGGGTTTAGGGTTTAGGGCACCGGTTTAAATGGGATTTAGGGATTAGGGCACAGGTTTGATAGGGTTTACGGTTCAGGGCACCGGTTTGAACCAGAATTCCGTTCAAGACTTCTCAATGGGGACGTGTTTGCCCACGCTGGTTCCTTCGCTGCACTTCGATTGCCCTCTTGCTGCACACGTCTGCCATACAAAACGTCCGTAGTGACGAGGAGTTGTTGGATTTCTGCTTGTTTGACTTCCTTCATCCCAGCATGTAGCCAGACATCCGAAGCAGTAAACCTGCTCGAGAAAAGTTGTAGCGTCTCGCAGTCCTGCCGTGACGATCGAAGCTACACCACAAACTCAGGGATCTTGCTGTCACAGCTTTGGCATTGGGAGTTCCACTTACATATGGCTTGAGACGCTTGCTTAGTGTGTCGTGTCAGTCACTGTTTGTATATTCTCGGCTGTTCTTGTTGTATTCTGTCTGTTTCTTTACGACAGTCCTAACCATGCTCCGGCTAAACGAATACTCCTCGGCCAGATGCTGCGTGCGTTGAACAAGTCATATGCCCAGAGCTTATAGAGCAGGCTTCATTGCCGACACGCATTTTGTCCTGAACGTGACGAGCTCCCTCCTCTTGGGGATCAAGCCAATCGTTCGCACTCTGATGCCGCCCCAGGACAGGAGGGTATCAACATGCAATAGAGGCTTGACGCCCCGAGCAACTTCTTGCTAGTGTCCTTGTCCCTCTGGCTTTTCTCGTACATCTAACTCATTATCGAAGACTGAATAATCTTAAAAATAGTATTCCTTTGGGTTCCTTTTTAATAATTATCTAGTGCACTACTCCAATTATTAACTAGTTATGAAAGCCTCCTATTTTAGCTTTGTACCAGCTCCAAGCCCGGGGCAGGACGGAGCAGAAACACGACTGGAAGATGCAGAAATGGCAAGACCAGGCAGGGCTGCGATTGCGAGCGGGTAGGGTTTAGGGTTTATAGGGGTTTAGGGTTTAGGTATGGATTTCGGGTTCGGGGTTTTCACTGCTCAGAGCCTGGTTTTGATGACTTCACTCTGTGCTATGGAAGTACGTCTGCAACTGCTTTAGACTGTCGAGACATGTCGAGAATTCGCGTCAAAGTTGGCAGCAGATCACTCGCAAAGTGCTTCAGCAACCCTGACCCATCCTGAACCATCATTCAAATGGCAGGACGACGTCGAATGCTTAAATCGCGTTTTCAGATCTGCTCCGAAGGCACATCGCCCTTGGCCCACCTGCTACAGGGCCTTGGAGAGTTGTCGGGGGACCTAGCGGGCAGAGTTCTCGAAATAAGAAGTTGTGATTTGTTTCCAGTCCTCAGGCTAAAGCACTGGTTCCCTGACTACTATCACACAACCCCTTAAGCCTTAAGCCAAGCGTTGTTCCCGGAAACCTTCAAGCTTTCGGGTTCAGATGTGTGTTTCCGTTAGGGCGATTACTGGCGTGGAAGCTTTCAGGATCTACTGTAGTTTAAAGGCAGCGGCAAAGGTTTCGGGTTTAGGGCTAGAATTAAAGGTGGGTCGAAAGAGCTTGACATTCTAGATGTTTCGATTTCACCCTTCGCGTTCTTGCTGTTTCGTTTCGGAGGACTTAAGACGTTAGTTGTGGCATGTTCTGAGGAGGGAGGACTTGCTCGACCAGTTCAAGCTGATCTCCGAAGACAGAGCTGCTATGCTGATTACACAAGGGCTGCACAAGTAAGAAGTCACTAAGTAACAGTGCTTGCCAGTAACTATTACATTTAGGCTTGCCAAGCATGTTTGGCTCAATGCTATCCAGCGGAGCAACAAAAGCGCCCCCACCCCTCGCTTGCCCCAAGCAAACCAAAGCCCGAAATCGTCCTAGCCAGGCGGGAGGCAAAAAAGCCCGAAATCCCACAGCCGAAGGGGTCCTGAATCGAGGCTTCGGTGGGCATCAGCGTTCCAAGAGAAGAGGAAGTGCCAAAGAGCCACCCGGCAAGACTGGCATGTGGGATAGTTACGGTTCAGCAAAAAGGGTGTCGGGTTTAGGATGTGAGCGTTTGGGGCATAGGAGCCTCAATTGAAGCCTGAAGCCCTTGGTCACGCCGTGCCACTGTATTGAGCATGCGACCGTTTAGCATTTACGCCCCGGGACTGCGAAGCGAGAAACCGCAACAGAGCAGTTTAGCCGAGACCCTGCGAAGTTGATGTGGGACTAGTCCAACAACAGGCTCCGAGGGGTGGAGGCGCACGGCATGCCTTGAAGGGATCGCACACGTAAAACTGCCTCTGGCATCGGCCACACACCCAGCAGGAGCAGTGAAGGACGAATGCAGGCGAGTTTCGCCGGGGTCAGAGCCTGTTAACACTCAACCGTCTGAGTCTAAGCCCTATACACGTCTTAAGACCTTTGAAGGAATCTCAGCCCTAGACTTCCCTAAACCCAGAGTTCCTTTTTAGGGTTCATATATAGAATCCTGAAAGGTAACCCCAAAAAGGAACTACTATGGGGCCTATGGCAACCCCAAAAAGGCAGCATCCCAATGTATCAGTAACGCTCCATAGAATCCTTGAAAGCCCAGATAAACCCTCTGCAAGAGCCGCTTTATACAACCCTACTACACGGTTAATATAGCCCCATGAACCCCTAGTGAGAAATCTCTAGACATTATGAAACTAACAGTATCTCTTACCCCAAACTCCCGAGTTGTCTGCCCCTATGGTCTGCTTGCGGCGCCTCACATCAATGCCCCTCAACCCCAAACCCCAACATTACAGGCTCGTCCTTGCTAAGTAGGAGTGGAAAAAGCCCGAAGTGTTCTAAGTAGGGAGGAGAAAAAAGTGTTGACCGAGGTCTGCTCTCGGCAGAGCCAGACCAAGCTGGCGGTGGCCGTGGCTCGGTAAAAGGAGCCTCGGGTGTGTTACAGCCCTCTCGAGCTATATTAATATGGCGGCAGCGTACGGCAGCGCTAGCATAGTTGCCATGCCGTGCTTCGAACCTTGAATCCCCAGAATGCACCCCCTTGGGAAGCTTTTCAAAAGAAGGTAGCCTGGGTTTTAGCCATAGATTGGTGGTAGTCTAGACGTAAGGACCAGGTCGTGCGTCTTTGTTCAAGTTTGCAGACCTTGCGAAGCACAAGTGACCTCGACGCCACACCCACCTGAAGGTGGTGGTGCTGTCAAGCCTGCCGCACGCTGGGTCTTGCAGCTGGAGTTGCCTGCGTCAGCTGCCACTTTGCACGAACGATGCCTCTTCAAAGTTCTTACGTTTAGGAAGGTGCGAGGGTTTGAGCTGCACATGTCACGAAAGGTTGCACGGAGCTTTGCGGCAAACACACATTCAGGCAATCAAGGTCGCTAGTAGACACAGGGCTTGCATGTCAAAGTGCCAAGCAGTGGACTGGACCCAAACAGATCTAAAACATTCTAAAACCACCATAGCACGTTGCCCCCTGCAAGTGTTTTGTCGCGCTTTCCACTTGGATGCCCGCCACCTGCTCTCCGAACATGATCATCGCAACCCCGTTTGGACAACTCTCCGGTGCACAACTGCGAGGCTTTCCGATAACTTGTCACCTCCGGACCGAAAGCCCCACAGACCTGAACCCTAACCCTAAACCCTAAACCCTAAACCCTGAACCGAAGGACTCTATCATCTCGACAGATAACAATGGCAGATCGGGGGCTTCTCCTGAAGCTGTGAGTGAAAACGGCTTCCACATCAGGGCACGGTTTAGGGTTTAGGGTTTAGTGGTCGGGCTAGGATTCGTAGACGTTTTAAAATATTACCAATGTACAAAGATGCACTATCTACGCTTACCTGAGCCGCTGACAAGAGCCTAATATCAAGCTTATGGCATATATATATATATATGTGGGAATCCGAGAAAGGCAGGCACGCCTGTTCATGAAACCCTCAACCTCCAACTTCTCGCCCCTGGACCCATTTTCGGGCCTCAGCTCATTTTGATACCAGCTGGGTGTAATTTGGATTTGCTCTTGATTTCTGGTCTAAAGAAATCAGTCACTGTGGAGATTACAGTTACTGTATAAGGGGATACTATCCCTAAACCCTAAACCCTAAACCCTAAACCCTATTACGCAGACAGGTCCGACCTGCCGGATTAGTCCTTTATAGTGCTGCAACCGCAAGGATCGTTAGCTGACTGCCTGGAGGGTTTGCATTCCTCGGTACTCTTGCAGGAGACGCAGCATCGCCTCTAAATCGGTTCCCAGTCAAGAGCATATGGCCGCTATCCAGGTTCCAACCTCGCCCATAATTTTACGATCTTGAAAAACAGGCTCTTAATCTAGTCTAGGACTTCTTGTCGACCAAACCACAATCGGCTGAAGAGCCGCACTGGAAAATATCCCGATTTCCAAATGCTAACAGAAAGCTTAAAGTCTCTACTGTAAGGCCTAAACCCCACAAGAACCTGAAGACCTCCTCAAGAAAATGACTACTGTGAAGAGCCCCTTCCCAGAACTTGGTTCGCCTCTCCGTTCCCCTTGGCTGGAAGGCCGGCATGGAAGAGTTGGGGCAGCCTGTGTCAATTTTAGGGTTCCTGTAAGGGTGTCTTCAGAGGGTTCTGCAAGGGTTTGGATGTTGTGCCGGGGTCGAACAAAGTAAACATATTACACCCATACTACAGTGACGTTTTATACGGACTATATTCGAGTGTGATATACCCCCAAAGACCCTAGTCCCATATTAATTGAATGCTGGGAAGGAGGTGGGTGTTTTTCTTCATGCACCGAAGTTTGAGTCTCTTTCCACTAGCGCAGCAAGATAAACTGCCCAAGGTTTTGAGGATTTGAGATCGCTCTTTTACCAGTCATCTGCGAAGACAGGTCGTCGCTTTGGCTCAGCAAAGCACGCGGCGCATCCACGTGACTTTGGAAACCTTCGATGCAGCTCTGGCGCAGAGATTTGTTGGGGTGTCTTTTTTGTACTTGCGCAAAGTTGTGAGAGGCGCACAGGTTCGCCGGAGTGTGGCTCCTGTCATTGTTTACGCTCTGACATGATATTATGGTGCCAAACCGGCACCCACTTTCGTCAAACCTGACTTCAAGCAAGGCATTCTGCTGGAAAAGTATTAGAGTCATTAGAGCTGAGCCTACCCAGTGTACCGAAGCCAAAATCCTCGTAGCGCCAGGCACGCAAAGTGGAGACAGCACCGGAGTCTTGACAGCACTTCACTCTTTTTTGGCAATGCCGGTGTCGTATCTTCAGCTGTTCTGACGAAGGCTGCTGTGGTCTTTGTTGTTGCCATTAGCTCCGGATCTTAGTTCAGTGTGTTTCTCAATAGTGCTCGCATCGGTCAGCTGACATCTAGCTAGCCCTGCTCCGATGACAGCTACCGAAACCACGATAGTACGAGCTGCCACGTGACTCAATCAGCCTGTGATGCTTGCTTGCAAGAGGAAGCATCTGAACTTACCGTCTTCGCCGTCGGGTGGACGCCAAGGCTGCAGTATGTTCGGCATTCTGAATCCTTCGGATTGATGGGTCGACAGCGACCCGGGGGAGGTTGTGAGATGTAGGGAGTTCTGCGTATCGGGTATGCAGGTGACGAGCCGACTTTACGCAGGGTACATGTAGTGTCCGCTTCGGTGAGCATGCCGCGCTGTGCGAGACTTCGTACAGCGGAATCTATCCCATGTGTCTTCTCCTCGAGATAGACTCGTCTCCCCATGCAACATATTCGCCGATCCGGCGAATTTTCGAAAGGTTTCGACAACTTTGCGACATTAGCTCTGGGCTCACCCCCGCACCCTCCACCTCCAACTCCAGTCCGAGTGCCCTGCTGCAACATGTCATAAACATCGCTTGAAGCACCCAAAGGCTAATTGCCAAAAAAGGCCACCCAAAGGAAGGGCCCAAACCCTGAACGCCAAAATCCTGCTCTTACTGTCGTGGTCAGAGGGTCGTGTGCCTGGAAAACTAGACTCTGAAGCCCTTTCAGCTTAGGAAGTCTGCATCAGATGCCGTCCTCCTCCGGGACTTTGGCTACCTGTTGAGTTCTGTATGGGTTCCGTCGTTTTGTTAGATAAGTGTTCTATGGGGGTTGTTTCAAGATCAGGGTTCTGTTTTATCGGGTTCTGTTAGGGTTCTAAGACGGCGCTACACGGGGTTTATAGTGCTTTGTTTGGCTATATCTGGAGTTACAAGGTTTTTCATCCCCCAGGCATGGGCCCTGGGAAGTACGGTGCCAGGCTAGGACCTCCCCCTTGGGGGCCTGGGGTTGGGCTTAGAGGAGATGTGTGGGGTGTAGGGTTTTGGGGTATACTAGGTAGAGCTTTCGGTAATTTGTAATTTTTTGGCGTTTCTGGGACTCGTGAATGCTTCTGTTGCTTACCGTTGCTATTCAGGGCCCCAGGCACAGATTAGGTCCCCAGGCCACAGGTCTGCTCAACAAGAAGGAGATCTTCGGAAGGCGCGCCTGGCATGATTTCAGTCATCCATGACAGAATTTGTTGAGAGGAAAGCTAGCTTGTGAGCTGTTGCCTTGCTTACCATGCTGTGGCTCGCAGGCAGGCACCCAGGACCCCAGGTCCCCAGGTCACGCCCCGACGTCTCCAGAGGTTCGCTAGAGGTGCTGCCATGGGCAGGACCGAGGGCAGGACCGATGCAGCATCTTCCGCTGCCACGCCGATGGCCGAGGGGTCCGATGATGCGTAGACGGCAGTGGCGGCCCCCCGCAGCGCTGATGCCACCATCGAAGACGTCGTCGCATCCGCCATGTTTCCGATGGTGCAGCCCGGCATCCAAAAGATCCCGGCCGACGATGTACAAGCCCACTGCACGTGACTTTGAAGCATTTTCACTTAGGGCTGCTGAGGGTGGTAGAGTTGGTAGATGTCACATGACAGATTGCTGGCAGGGCCATCTCGACGGCGCCGGACATCCTGAAAGACACATACGACACCTCTATGTGTTTTACCTGGGGGATGGCATC
>CAJNDV010006224.1:110876-123752 GCA_905221635.1 Symbiodinium sp. CCMP2456 | reverse complement strand
ATGTGTTTTACCTGGGGGATGGCATCGTTCAACTGCCTGAGGAGCAGCTTCTTTCCTGAAGGTGTGCGGACCCAGGACCAGTTGAACAGCCTTTGTGTGAGTGCCTTGCTCGCACACGTGCTCTCAGACTGTTCCTGATGTAGCCTTGCAAGCGCAACCAGGCACACTGTCGTGTCCCATGGCCCAGGATGTCCGTTTCAGGATGAAGTGCTGTTCGACCGCATCTCGACATTGCTGTGGCAGCTCCCTTCCCCGCAGAGTGTCCCGCAAAAGTTTCAGGTTGTGCCGAAGCAGCAATGCAGACATGACCTTATTGTGCATGTTGAGACGTGTCAACTCTGACTTTTGCGCATCCGAGTTGAGCTGCTGCATCCGGGAGTTGTTGGAGCAGTTCGCAATCGAGCGAGGGTATGCTCATGTCTTGCTGAACCCGTACATCGTGAATGGGGTGGCAACGGGCTGTCAGTTGCAATCGTTTGCGGACACTTGGCTGCAAGTCCTTTGCACATGGAATCCAGTTTCGCATCATGATGGTTTCATCTTTTGCTTCTGATTGAAAGGACAACAGCCCAGAGTGGCAGGGCTGGATGCTCCCGGTCCAGCAGGATGGGCACTTGTTGCACGTCTCCTACTACGCCGCCGATGTGGCCGCCTTCGGTGAGTCCTTCATGCTGAAGACCGGTATGAAGAAGATGAGACAGAGGCAGCTGCGGAGTCCGCCTCCACGCGCTAAGCCCTTCTATCCTGCAACTTGTAGCACTTATGGGTTGTGCAGAAACTAATGAACTTGGTTGAAGCGGCTGCGCCTTGCATCACTGAGGCGAATGGACCAGCTGAAGATCATCACTTCGTTGGATGGCGGCTACTCGCAGTGGTGGAGCGCCTTGCCCCAGGACGACTCAGGATTCAGGTCATTTTGGGTCACGGCAGACGGCTACTTCTACAGCCTCACGAGAAAGCAGATGAAGGTCTGTTCCATCTTTGAACAGATTGTGGCAGTCATGCATGTTCGGCTAAGCACGGACAGGACAGCGTTAAGCTAAAAATGGGCGCACCCAGGTAAGTGGCTTGGAACTACGCAGCCCAAGCTGGAGGACAAGCTGGCAGCTTTCTTGGAACGAAGGCCGCTTGCCTCAACCCTAAGCCGTGCAACCTCTCAGTCTGCCTGGAGTCTTGTCTGTTTTACTGTGCCCGCCGGCCAGGGCTCGCAACTCTGACAAGTGAGCGGCAGGTCCGTAGTGGCACTCAGGCCCTCCGGTCCTCAGGTCCCCAGCTGCCCAGGTACAGCTTGTGTCAAGTCCTCTTTGGCTTTTGCACGTTTCACCCTTTCCGAAGAGATCAGCAGCGAGCGCGGACACCTTGCGGCTTCAAAGTTGAATGCCTGATTGATTTGCGCAGCAGCACACGTCGGAGCTTAGGCCTCAATCCTTAAAATCTTTCGCAGGGGCTGGGGGCTCAACCCAGTATAAGAGATGGGTCTAAAAGGGGGCCTTATAGGAATAGGGTTTAGGGTTTAGGGCATCTTGCCGGCTCAAAAAAAGGGTTTAGGAGTTTAGAGTTTAGGAGATGGGTTTGGAGACTGAGGGCTGGGGTCTGAAGAGGCACCCTTTTAGGAAGCTCGAGGGGTTCTGTAAGTCTGTTCTGTAGGGTTTTCTGACATACTGTTTCGTCTAAACTGCTAGTCTGACCCCTCCCCCCTCCCCCCCCGCCAACCCCCGAGCCTGGTTGTGGCAGCAGCTCCGATTTCCAGTAAACTCTAAACCATAATAGTGTTAGCCGGTGCTGATATGCTTGCAGAACCCGGAATTCTAAGCCCCAATTTAGACGCCTAAAACTAGCACATTTGGGAAGTTTGCAGTTTTGCCTGGAAACCCGAGGAACAATTTATCGATTTATTCAGGCCCCTATACATAATGAATTTAATGAACTTACACTCGGAATTCTATTTTCTCAAAATAGAGGACCGAACTTCCCGCACCTCAGCGGCACGCAGCGCCGCAGTGGCACGGGAGGAAGAAGAGGAGCGGATCGGGAGAGCATTCCTTGGGGCCGCCGGGGCCTTCTATAGATTTCAGTTTCGCAATTAAGTTTGTGCATTGCACGCAGGAGGAAACTAACATCAGATAGTCAGGGGGTTGAAATTACAGTTTTTAACATCCAACTGCGTCCTGCTTAGTTTCACGCGGTGCAAACCTGCGGTGGTGCCCTGGAAAACATGTTCCTTTACCGTCCCCGGAGCCCCTAAAACCTGGGCCCCAAAAGAGAGAAAAGGGAGAAGGTTCAAGAGCTGTCAAGCCATAAACCCTGAAAAATCTATACCCACTGTTCATATTCGGGTATAAACATTGCAGTAGCCCCCTCATGGCTTTGTATAAGGGTGGTGTATGTAGAGGGCTTGGAACCTGCCAGGAGGCGACGTCGCCCATGAGTCCAGCGCAGCAAACCATCAGTGCCTCGACATCCGCTGGCTACCCTTTGGTCTAGGTTTCATTGAACCGGTGTCGCGCATGCTTTCTTACAAAGCTCTCTGGTCAGCTCATGTAGGACAGGGCTTGAGAGGATTCTGAGATCAGCTAGGCAGCTAGTCGATTTCTGAGAGAACGATTTGCAAACCAATTTCCGTGCTTGCTCCTGGGGCCGGCAGAGATCGCTTCTGAACGCAGACCCCGTTGAAGGGCCAATAACTGCACTTTGAACCCGGTAGAAAAAGGAAGAAACAGGATAGCTTCCTGGAAAGCCCACATCCTGTCCAGGATGCTCCAGCTATCACGCTGGCTCCTTTCGACGTTCCTGCGATCCAAGTCTCGCTGCAACCTTCTCGTTGTCGGCGTTCGTCCTCGATCGTTTCGATCCTGCTTGTGCCCCCCTCAAGGTGGGCGATGCTGGAAGACTTTAGGAACAAGACCCCCCAAGGGCTTGAACTCTTGTTACGTGCGGCGCGCGCGGCCTGGCCCTTACCCTCAAGCCTGCCAAAACAAAACCGGCAGGAACTCTGACGAAAAAGTAGTTTTAACAAACAAATTACACCCGAAACCCGACATAGAAACCGTACACCCTAGAAACCCCAAGCCCTGTATAGTAACCCTTCTTTGAAGGCCTTCATCGTGACCCTCTTTAACCCATAAAAAAAAGGAAGCCTATCCCGCACAGAGCTTCCCCAAGCTTCCAACCTGGCCCAGGCTGCCAGAGCCGTCGCGAGTTGGAGGTTGGGATCTGCCTGATATTTCAGGACCCCCCCAATGGCCCTTTAACAAGTTTAGGGTTTAGGGTTTAGGGTTAATAGAGCCCTTATGGTCCTTAATAGTGGGTATCCGGGTATAATTAGAGGATAGTTAGGGGGTCTAGATAGGGGCCTTTACAATCAAAATAGGGTTGTGTGGTATGTTTATAATGAGGGCCCCCCCCCCCTAACTACCTCTACATTGCTTTTTTTCATCACCAAGAAGGCTCAGGTTTCAGGGCCTGGGACTTTTGGGGTTTAGTAAGGGATGTAGGGTTGAAGGGTTAGGGTTTTGGGGGGTTGAGGAGCCAAGAAGGCTTACGGTTCTTGGCTTCGGCCTCAATCAAGATGATTGCAGGCCGTGGTCCAGTAGCAGAAAGGGCTGCATGGCAGCAGCACGGGATTACGCAGTATAGGGGGTCAGGGTTCGGAATGAAGCAATGCTTTGGTGTTTAGGCATAGTATGTGCGTGGAGGCATACGAACCTCGAGCAGTCAGACCAGATCCAAAAGGGTCCTATGCCTCAAGTTGCTATCCGAACTCCTCAAAGTCGAAGGCTTTCCGGGGCATTGGACATTCTCTTAAAGAAAAAAAGCTGCGTAATTAAAGCCACGTACACTTTATTATTATAGATTCAGTCTTTACAAATCTATGCCCGAACCCTAATTCGCCGTTTGTTTCAGGTGGTCAATAGCTGTGGAGTCCTCGGCCGCCTGTGGTTCGATCAAGGCGGGCACAGCTTCGCCGAGTCTTTGGAGGGACCCGGGGGCTCAAGGATTCAGGGCTCGGGAGTGCTTAATGTAGGGGCCTAAATAATTACCAACACTATTTTGGGGGCTCCTTATTATAATCATAGTGTAATATACCCCAAACCCTATTCTAACTATTAAGGCTCCTATATCAGTGTGTTTGTAGGTGTGTGTGCGTGTGTTTGGGAAGAGGGGGTTTGGGATTTCAGGGTTCAGAGCCTCAGTAAGTTAGGTAAGGGTTTTCGGGTTTGGGGTGTGTAGGCTGTTGAAACGCTTTGCGCTTAGAGCTTGCGCATTTTGTTAAAGCTAGGGCCTGGAACCTTCAGTAATATAGGGGCTAAGGAACCAATCTAGAATAGGGTTCCCTTAAAGGTTCCTTAAAAAGGGATACTATAAGGGTTCTATAATAGGGGCCTTAATAATTACCTATACTATTTGGCGGGCTCCGTATTATCATTGTAGTAATAGTATAGTACACCCCAAAAATCCCTAAAACCTTATTCTAATTAGTAAGGCCCCTGGATTATTCGTTTGGTTCCAAAGCACAAACGGGTGAATGCTAGCCGCTCGCCTGCCCCCGAAACACGAATGACCGCAGAGAAGTCTCTCTCTGTAAGTGCTTGGAAGAGCTCAGGGTTTTAAGGGTTTGAGGCCGTTAGGGTGGCAGGTTCAGCTGTTGAGGTAAAGAATTCAACCACCCTTCAAAAGCCATCTACAATGCAGAGGACCGGGAACAGAGTTTTCAGCGGGAAGAAGCGGGCTGGTGGCTGAAGCCAGAGAACTGCTAACAGTTGAAGCAAACGGAAAGAGATGGAAACAAGGGCAGCTTCTGTGAGTTACAAACCCCCTGTAAGCCGAGTTAGAGCTTTGTACCCTTAGGCAAGGGCCGGCCGACCGTTGGCTTCATGCAGGCCAGTTGCGTTGCGATTTGGGTTTCGGGGTTTGTGCACTTTCTGCTGCCGGGATCTCAGAAACAACTATGGAACTTCGACGGAACTTGAATGTACAGCCCCCAATGATTTACAAGAGCCGCTTGTGGCTTGCAACGTGCACTGCGCGCTTCTGCCATATACGTACATACTGAACATACAAGCATATAGATATAAAGGGAATATACACCAGGCTTTACATAATATTCCATATTATACCTTGTGGGTTTATGCAGTACGAATATTAAATGGTGTCAGTTGTATACAGCATCTCTGGCTTATGTAAAAAGGTACGTAGCTGTGTATCACGTCGTATGCATTATGTACAATATCTATAGTCATGTACTCTACATTGAGCATTACATTGTATATCTTATGTAATTTTGAGCTGTAGCACGTTGTGTCATGTGTTCATGAACTGCTCGTACTCTGTCAAAAGTAAGCTGCTCGTCGCTTACTATTAAGTATGCGTTCTAACACATACTAGGTCATGTATGTATGAATGTATGTATGTACGCATGTATGTTAGTGTAATGTAATGCCTGACCTCGCCGAGCGCAAGTGCCAAAAAACGTAATGTGATGTAATGTAAGACAATGTAACGTACTGTGTATGTATGTGTGTATGTGTATATGGGTGTGTAGGTATGTATGTCTGTATGTGTGTGTGTGTATACATATACGTATACGTATGTGTGTGTATCTGTAAGTTTACATGTACATGTAGATGTATGTGTATATGCAAAGCTGTGTCAGTATGTGCGTATGTGTATATATATATATATATGCGTGTGTATGTGTATGCATACATATATATATATATATATGTATATACATATATGTCGCAGCTATCGGGGCAGCAACAGCAGCACAGTTTGTTGCTCTCAGGTTCCCTCCGATCGGAAGGTGATCTGCACCGTGCCGGCTCCTTCTCGCATTGTTTTTGGAGGTCTGTCTAAGTAGGCGACCCCTAATTCACAATCGTTGCAGCAACGGTACAGATATTATAGGCCCTAGCGTAAGGATCCTGACATAGGGGACACGTAGGGTCTACGGTGTGCATAACATGTAGCATCCGAACAGCTGGGGAAACTGCTCGTGTAGACCTGATCAGGAAGCGTGTGTTTGAAAGTTTGCTTTTGCACAGCGGCCTAGGACGTCGACAGCGCGCTGTGCATCGGATTGGCGGACCACGATGGCGTGTCATGGACAGACTATGTGGTTACACCCTTTGTTCTCAACGTCTTGATTTACGATTTCTACTTTCCAGAATATCGTTCACAGATGGCAATAAACGCCTAAGCCTGAGTGTGCAGCAGCAAGTTTCCACGCCAAGTGCGCTTTGGGCATGCACCGATAGATGAGCTTCTACATGAGGACTGATGGACTGTGGGAGAATGTCCAAGCCCGCAAACACGTCATAGGGAATTCCGAAGCTCATTCACATGGCATCAAAAACTGGAAGCTTAGCCCATCATCATTTGTCATCATGGGCTTCGGTTCCGTAAACCTGCATCCTATATGTAGGACGTAACGGTTTCAAGGCCGAGCCGATGGGAAGAAACAAGAAGCCTGAACGAATCTCAAGACCAATGCCTTAGGATTGACATGTCCCTTCCAAGTAGTGCAGCCTTCACGTTCCATACGGATGATGCAGAATGTTCATAAGTATTGTAAGGCAATTGCATAAAGAGACAAGTGTCCTGGACGGCAGACAAACCCCAAGGCCTGCAATTCACCGATAGCTAGGGTGCCTGATTCGGGGGTCCTTGGTTAAGGTTCATGTTAGAGGGAGAGTCTCGGAGAGAGAGAGAGAGAGAGTCTCTGGAACAGAACAGAGAGAGAGAGGGAGAGAGAGAGAGAGAGCTCCGGGGATGCTGACCCGTCCCCATGCCCCGGAGAGAGAGAGAGAGAGAGAGAGAGAGAGAGCAAGAGAGAGCGCGGTTTCTATATCGATAATATCAGTCAATGATGGTCCCTCGTTTTCTGAAGCTTCCCGCCGAAGGTCGCCAAGCCAGACCTCAGCACGTTTGGCCGCTACGCCACACCCTTGCCCGGAGGTCGGGGCCTTCCAAAGTTGTCTTAGGGTTTTGGGAATGTTTGGGGCATTAGAGGTGCAGGGTTTTCAGGTTTGGAGCTTAGTGTTTTCATAGGGTCTTGATCTTTCAGAGGTTGCCGGGAGGTTCGGAGTTAGATGTGCGGTACTCTAAGCCCACTAGATGGAGGGGGAACATGGACTGTCGAGTCGATGCATGTCATCTGAAAAACGAGTGTAGGTAGGATTTGGGGAGGTGTAGTGCTGTTACCCTTTCACCATCAGCCACAGTAGCGGAACCCAGATGCAACACTGGCAGCATCAAGATGAGCATCCTCATCCCCAGAAGACTTTGTCATCATGGTCATCAACATGCTGTCATGATGAACCATCGTTACACAATTCTTCATGTTCTTGCAGTTGCCGCAGCCTGCAGAAGCATCATTCGGCGTTTTTGGCAGTGTGATGGCACGGTTTTCGGCTCCGGGGCCTGCGCCTCACTGATGCAAGGTTTCCGAGGCTTAACGGTTTAGGGTTTAGGGTTTAGGGTTCATCGCTCATGAGCTTGACGATCTCATAATGCTGCAGACACCTGGGCAGTTCGGATCTGGGGGCTTCCAGAGTCGGGGCTTGGGACTGCAAGCTCGAAGAGCGCATGTAGAGTGTCATGGCTAGGGCCATCGGACACAACGATTTGCGAAGAGCGTAACTGCGTTTCGTTTTGCGACTGCTTATCTGTTGAGTAGTCCATGTTCATCGTCGCTATGTGCTGCAGTTCGGGCTGCGGACTTCAGAAGGTACATTATCGGAGGCCGAAGCGGAGGTTTCTGTCAGGCGTTTGTGTCGTCACCCCCGACCACCGAGTCTCACCCAACCAGAAGCATCGCCGGAGGTTGGGGCTTGGGTACCAGTGAAGAAGACCAATGCACCTTGTCCGAACGTTTGGTCCCTTCCCATCGGCATTTGTTTGTGATTTTGGTTCTCTCTGACCCGTGAAGGTTTGCAGTAGAAAAGCTTGCAAAATGCTAGGGACCGGGCTCAGTGTTCAGACGTTCAGGTGTGGAACCAGATACTCAGCATGCCAAGTTCAAACCCCTTAGCGCAAGGTGGCCCAGCAGAGAAGGTGTCGAACGAATCCCGGAATGACCACCAACCCTTGGCGAGAGACGTCTATCCTAGGGGTCTGCCAATCACATGTTTTATGATCTGCTTAATATAGGAAACTTAATAACTACCTATACTGTCTTGGGGGTTCCTCATTATGATTGAGTACATTTCTTCAAGATGTGATCCGGCCGAAGTCTGTGCCCTGCTCGGTAGATTCGGGAGGCGCAGTTGACTCGCCGCCGAGAGGCGGAGAGCCATGAAACGACAGAAGCTGACGGATCCCCTTCGCAACATAAGACACGTGTTCAGACTACGGTGCAGCCTGCCACCCAGAGATCTGCACACCGCCTCTGCAGGCTGCCTGACAGCATCCCTCTCCATCGGACAGCCGCTTGTCTCACTATCACAACAAAGTGCTTCGTGATGTTCAGCGTCTTGTAGACGTTTGTCCATCACTTGGAGTAGCTACCCATGCATACCTGGGAAGGAGGAGACAGATGTGCACCAGTGGTGTCGCTGCGCCGAGGTACGGCCAAGCTCGTCTGGAGCTCCTTCCACCACTCGAGTTGCAGACGCTCAACAGCGACTACTAAGGCTTGTATGACCTGACTACAACAAGAAGGCTGAATAATGAGCATGCTGCTCCTGGCCTCTTGGGGCTCCTCGTTATAAGTTCTAGTTGGTGTAAGAGACGCCGCCAAGTGTTGGGGCCAAGCCCTGAACTGCAAATTCTATCCCTTCCCTTCAGCTGCTCCTTGGAGGAGAACGGTTTAGGGTTTAGGGTTTAAACCCTAAACCCTAAACACCCTAACGTTCGTCGGATGGCCGTTTTTGGGGCTCAAAGTTTGTAACTCTGCAGCCCGCCCCTTTGCTCTTGCAGAGATCGGAGCCGACCTCCGACTAGAAGGCCTGGCGCTTAGCAGGGAATGTGGGGGATGGATCCCTATGATAGCCCCTTAAGGTCCCCTAAACCCTAAACCCTAAACTCTAAACCCCTAAACCCTAAACCCTAAACCCTAAACCCTAAACCCTAAACCCTAAACCCTAAACCCTAAACCCTAACCCTACTAAGCACCAGACAGTAGAAGGCCATGACGGACGTTCAGCCGGCGGAGCCGGAGTTCAAGGTCGGCTCGAAGGGCAAGAAAGAGGTGGTGCCTTGGAGCGAATTTTCAGGGGTCAACATAATTACAATAGGGGCCTACATAATTACCTATATGATTTCGGGGGCTCCTTATTATGATTATAGTATGATGGGCCCCAAAACCCTATTCTAACTATGAAGGCCCCTATATTAGGGACTGTCAGGGGCAGTATCACAAGCTCTCCAGGCCTCTTGCTACTTGCAGGAAGCGCGTAGAGAAGAGCTGGAACATCCGTTCGCGGAAGATGGACCCTGCAATACGAGAAAAGACGTTTAAGCCAAGTCCAGCGAAGGAGTAGGATCCTTGGTTAAGTTGCAGTCGTCGCGATCAAACGCTTGCCTGCGATCCTCCACGCTGCCAGGGCGATGTTGCATCGTGTGTAGTGTGGGGGGGCCTTAATAATTACCAAAACTATTTCGGGTGGTCCTTATTATAATTATAGTATAGAGGGACCCAAAACCCTTTAAAATCCTTAAGGCCCCTATTGTACTGTTTCGCTTTTTCTAGCTTTGCCAGATTTCGGAAGTACGGAGCGCTCATCTAATACCTTAGACAGTAGAGCACTTACTTACTATTGATGGATATAAATCCTGCATTACCTTAATAGGACCCTGAACTTGGGGAATTATGGTATATTCCTTATTCTGGGTAAATGCAGGTTTTATATCATCAACCGTATGGGGACAAGACCACCGGCCTTAAACTCGGTGAAGCTGAGCTGAGCCTCAGAGCTTCTCCCCGAGTTCGGAAATTTCAAGCGCCACTTCAAGCGCCACTTCTCCGAGTCTTCCTGATGGCAACCACGATATATATATATATATATATGTATATGTATGTATGTATATACATATATATATATATATATATCAGTATGACTCAGTGGGATTATGATAAGTAGTGAGTGTGGTTGCAAGTCCAAGCAGCCACCCCCTAAAGCCTAAGCTCCTAAGCCCTAAACCCAGCTCCAGGTGGACAATGCCCTGGACAAGAAGTTCCGAGGCTCGAAGATGGACAACTTCTTCAAGGCTCCTTTGACATACAATAACACACAGCATATAAAGCCCTAAACCCCCAACCCTAACCGTATATAACCTATGTCATATATAATATATATTACGTAATATATCGGCTTAGGGTGAAACGGTGAATTCCGCCGTTCCTTCCCAAGCAGGGGGCCAGAAGATCGAAACGAGACACCATGTCATCCTTTCGAAGGCCTAAACCTTAAAGCATACACACCAAATCCCAAAACGGCCGTTACGTTCAACCAAGGTCGAAACCCTCCGTAAACCCCTGATTGACGTCTCTGAAGGTCCGAGGAGTCTAAGTTTTTAGGGTTTAGGGTTTAGGGTTGCAAAAAAAGGTTTCGAAGAAGACTTCCAGTTGAGGACCAGTGTCGCAGCAGCAGGAAAGGGCACACATCAACTTTAAAACAGACTTCGGAAGACTCCGAGATCCCTTGGCCAAGTGAGCACAGCCTGTCAGCCTGAGTAGGACGGCTTCCATTGTTCTTCATGCGGTTCAGGAGTAAGGGGTTAAGGCAAAAGGGCTGAGTTCTTCAGTCATCATGGATGAGTTGAACTGTATGGCTTCTTTGCAATACAGATGGGCTTACCAGGGTTTGATTTCGGATTTTCGGGATCCCAAAAAAACAAACCATAACGAACCGCCCATTGACATGATCGCATGCTAGTTTTAGCAAAAGTGACGAATTACTACTGCTAGGGCCGCTAGGGCATGCTGAAGGAATCGACCGCATAGAGTGCTGCAATCCTCGCGGGCGTTTCTGAAGTCACTGGGCAACTACGTAGTAGCACCCGCAGGTGTCGCAGCGTGGCTCCAACCTCACGACGGAGACACGGATGTGTTGAGACGTAGGGCTTTGCACCACAATTCTGGGTTCTTGTTCCGGAATTTAAGTTAAGTAACTACAACAAGGAAACCATTATTGTAGATTCCTATTATGGTAACTCAAATCAAATTCCTTAACGAGAACCCAGAATCGGAAGCTCGTGGGCTTGTTTTGCTCTGAGACAGGCTGCAGGAACCACCAATCTCCATCAGCTCTGCGATCAATGCAGTCAACGGGTCTTCAAGCATCGCCGCGTCAATGGTTCGGAAAAAACCACGCAGCAGCAGAAGGCAATTACGTCGTTCACCTGCCAAATCCTCTAGACGTTGAAACCTCGATGTCCCAAGCTGTTTGAAATCGCGCTTTCGGGCTCGAACCCGACTCACACAGTGGTCTCCTGCTGTAGGAGATCCGAGCGGGAATCACAACCTTCCTCACTGCTGCCTACATCATGGCGGCGGCTGGGCCTGAAGCACCTGTAACTTTTTACTTGATGCTCTCAGCTAGTAGCTTCGCGGCTTCGGGCTCGGTGCCTCCAGACATAAAGAGTTTGCTGGCAGTAGAAGTGTAGGTGTAGAAAAGTTGTTGTCTTGCTGAGCTTCTTTCAGGAAGCCTTGTCCGTGCGATTGTGTGAGCATTCGCAGACGATGGCGGCTCGAGGATCCTAATTTCAAAAGGCCGCTCTCCACGCCAAAAAGGCCCCTGCGTCCCATGAAGGCTGCGGGCTGTTGCAGATGGACTTTGATGCAAAGGTGCCTGACGGCTAAGCCCATGGCAAACTGTCATGGTCGGGCATTTTCGAGCCCTTCCCAATGGCAGGATGCTTACATCGATGCGATAGCTTCTGGAGAGGATCGGCGATTGCAAGATGCTAAGAGACGATTGATGGACCAATGGCGTGGCGATCATGCTGCCAATCGAGTAGCGGAGGTGAACCACCACTACAATCGAGCTCTGCAGGGCCTTGAGGGCCCCAATGCACTCGGAGTCCATCTGACCTACCTCGCACATCAGAAGTTTCGCCGTGGAGCCCGTGGTAATTGGGGCCTAGCCCGGCGGACAGTCGGTCGCTTGACGCACCTCCTGGATCACGCGGCGAGCCCGTAGCGGCCGAAAGTCTGAAAGAAATCCCTGTGTCACTGCCCTTCGCAGGCTTGTCCATCTTCTCCCTTTGCCTTCTGGCAACCGTGAGGAGCTTCCGAAAAGCATCGGAAAAAGATGTCGGGAGGCAGGATTGGGTAGTAGATTCATAGTCTTCGGCGAGAGAACCATAGGCTTTCGGGCTTACAAAGGGCAGAGCAGGGGGGCCCTGGAGAGAGACTTCGGGGCTAAGGAGGTAATGGTGGGTTTAGGGTTTAGGGTTTAGGGTGCATCTTCTGGGGATTTTGTATCATCCTACAACGAATTAGGGGTTGGCCTTTCTTGTGCTACGCCGCATAGCCTCTATGTAGAGCGATTGACAGTAGCCCCGATAGTCTCGAATCTCCGAGCCACCATCAAAACTATAGAGAACTGCTCCACAAGCAGCGCAGCGGGAAGACATGAAGGCTCCTTGAGAAGGCTTTAAGTTTTAAGCCTCCCTTCTCAAAAAAAGGGTTTCAGGCTGAACTCTAAATTGAATATAGCTCCTCTACGAAACCTCTCCTCCAAAGCTTTCCGGATGACCCCTAGACATGCACCCTAAACCCTAAACCCTAAACCCTAACCCCTAACCCTTGAACACGGAACACCCGAGGTCAATCCGAACATCATCAGCACCACGGGCCTGAGCCCTCGAAGAATAAAATGGGAGTTTCCGGAAATTATGGAACCTTCCTTTGGGATTTAGGGTTTAGGGTTT
>CAJNDV010006224.1:84396-110776 GCA_905221635.1 Symbiodinium sp. CCMP2456 | reverse complement strand
CCTAAGCCCTGAACCCTAAACCGACCGCTCCCCAAAGGAATTTCGACGGCCTGGTCTTCGCTACAGCGATGTCGAGCTGCATCGCTACTTTGATCATGGCGCTTTGGGCGAACTTGGGCCATGAATCGATGGGTCAGGGGTTAGGGTTTTGGGTTTGGGGTTTCGTGACAGTGCAAGCCAGTTGCAAAAAGGGCCTAGGCCGTGGGATCATATACCGATTTGCTAGGAGTTCTTGCACAACTGTTTGCAACACGAAGAGTAGACCCTGCACTTCAGATGACTTGTTGTTTCTGTGCGAGGGGAACGGTCGGTAGAGGACGCCGGTGGCTGAGAAATTTAGGCGCCTGCACCCCGATTAAAAGCTGCTGCAGTGGCTACATTTTCGAGACGTAGAAGTACCACCACCACCATGTGCAGAAATATCAAGACTGCGATCTTCCAACGAGGCTCATTGGTGCCTGGACAGTTAAACGCTACGCAAGAAGTTCAGGTCCTCACTGTTGGAGTGAAGCACTGCTCAGGAACTTGCCATTTGGCCTCTGGCCCGGCATGGGTATGAATGCCTATTTCGCCTACACCATTGTGGGCTTCAAGGGTACGCAGAATGCTGTGAAAAAGGTGATGATGGCCGTCACCGTGGAGGGTGTGATCTTTATCATCATGTCCGCCCTCGACCTCCGGCGCTATGTCTTCAAGGTCTTCCCCACGTGGATGATGAAGGCCACCATGGCAGGGATCGGCTTGTTCTTGGCCCACATCGGGCTTCAAGCTGGAAACGGCATCGACATCGTCAGAGACCACCCAGCAGTGCTTGTGGACCTGGTGACCCTCACTGGCGAGCACTTCGCGCGCACCTGGATTGGAATCGCCTTCTTTTGTGTCATGAGCCTCTTGATCCTCTTGCGCGTGAAAGGAGCTGTCATGATCAGCATCCTTCTAAGCGCTATTCTCTGCTGGATCCTTTCAGCTACCGGAGACCAGTTCACATACAAGCCCATGTGCTGTCTTGGCAGTGTCACCTTTCCCGATCCAGCCTCCGGAGGTGTAGAGTGGTATCCGAAGCCAGGAGGTGGCTTCTACCCCAAGCCCACGTGCATGGACCCATACACCGTGCCTGGCAAGGGGAAGATGACAAGCACAGATTCCGGACCCTCTTTCAGCTGGGAATCCTCCGCATCTGTCTCGTATGCCAATGGAAACTACACAATCACGAACGGCGGTTCCACAGTAAACCACAGTGGCAGCATCTACTTCGAGGGCATCGCAGCAGGCCGTGACTCCTCCTTCAATGGTGGCTGCACCGACACCTGCCATGCCATGATGGGGGGCTTCAATCCTGCTTGCTTCGGCACGGTGCTGGTGGAGACGGGTTGCTGGACATCCAGGGCCCCGCAGTAAACCGTAAGCCACCCCAAACTCAAACGGTTCAGGGATTGGGGCGTTGGGTAGACGGAAGCCTCTTCGGGTGTCGAAGACGATCCCACGTGCGCGTGGCCAGGACTGGCATGGACTTTCAAAGCCGAGCTACTCAGCAACTGGTGGTCGATCAGTTTGGAGAGGGCTGCCTTGGCGGAGCTGGGCGCATCCCGACACTCGGAGTTTAGGTTTTAGGGTTTAGGGTCTTTGAGTACGAGTGTAACCTTGAAGTCTCTGTTTGCTGTGCCATCCCAGCTACGCAGGGGCATGACGAATGCTGTCATTATGAAGCATGTAACAGTAGTAACCATCAAAAGAACCATTATCATGGTTAGTTACAAGAAATGATGCTGATAATCTCAATAATAGCAGCGCGTCCTACCAACAAAGAGGAACTGCTCGAAGGCGGACCTAAGTAAATGTCAAAGCTTTCTTGGTGGAAAGCTTCTTGTTGCAGACGCTATCTCTGTTTTGGAGCTATGCTAAAGCTTTGCTGTCTTCTCTAGTCACAGGCCTTGACCTCAAACAGTTTCGAGCGGACAAACACCTTCGTTTGCACAAAAGCATGCCACCCTCACCCATCCGCGACAGCCCCAGCCTGTGGGATACTTCGGTAGAGTGACGCAGGGCAGTCAGGTAGGACATCACAGGGTTGGTTCGCAAGGCAGCAAACCCTTGACCTCCATTTGCTACGTGTTGCTCCTGAAACAGTGCCCTCAGTCCAGATATGTCTTGTGCTGTCAAACTTCTTGTGCCCTGGAATGGGCCACGCAATCGGCTGTTTGTCTTGCTGCCACGATCGACAACGCCTCACCCTCAACAGTCTCAAACAAGCAAACCGCGAAAGCCGTGGAGCCCAACACGACAAGGCCATAGCCATCGGCCCCGAGCATTCTGAATTCTGGTCTTTCAGGAACTTGACCTAACATGACCGTTGAGCAGCGAAAGGAAGACGTTCAACCCCCCCAACGCCTTTGCCTCGGTTCCCCTCGTGGACGTAGCTGGACCGCTGGTGGCTCCATTTTCCGGATGGGATGGCTGTGCTTCTTGGCGACAGTTACAGAACGTGTCACAGAGATAGTGTTTACGGTTTCGGTGTCTACGGATTCGAGTTTCGGGCTTTTGGGATATTGGGGTTTGTTTGGGTTGGAGGCTTATAGTTTAGCAAATTCCACAATGAGGGGTTAGGTTTGGGGTGGTTCCAGGTTCTTCGGTGTTGGGCGCTTCAATGGTGATCTGATCTCGCACGGCCTCTTTTTCAGACGGTCAGCACTGAGCAGCATCGATTTGCCATACTTGTACTGGCTTCTACGCTTCAGCGGAGGCGGAAGGTGGAGGTTGGTTTGTGCGTTGTGCGGTTCTGAGTTGGGGTAGGTAGTAGAAGTCGTTGACCGTGTCGTCATCCTTGTGGTGGCCGCGGCTGTGCTTGGACTCGAGTTTGCTTGCTACCTGTGTGCGTTGGCTTGTTGGTTGCGGTGCAGGTACCAGCGACGGCAGGGGGATGGAGCGTGTGGCGCCTGCTTGTGTCTTGTGTGTTTCTGGAAAAGCGGCGGGGTAGCTGCGGCGGAGATTTGTGCAGTGTAACGGGCTTTTGCAGTGGCGGTATCGTAACGGTGGTAAACCCCCGGCTGGGAATGCTGGTGGAGGTGGTGGTTGCCATTGCTGTTGGTTCTGACCGCGACCCTGGTTTATGTTGCCGATGGTTGAATTTTCGCTCTGCTTCTTGCTGCATTTCTGTGTTGATGAATGGTGCGAAAATGGCTTCTGGACGTGATTTAATGAACACGCCCTCTACATATGACGGTCGCTAAATAACCTGAGAGCCTGTACTTGCTGCCCCAGCGCACTTGTACAATGATTCGCTGCTTATGCAAACTGTTTGGAAACTGCCGGGGCAATTTGCTCGGTCCCTGCCAAAGTCTGCATCATCGTTTTGTCGTCTTACCGATCTTACCGAGTCTTGTTGTTATCGGTACTCGGCGGAGTAGCGGCATATAGTGCAGCTTTGGAAGTGGTAGCTTGGTGTTTGTCAACTGGCCCTTGGTGGTGCTGTCTATGGTTTCGGGTGTTTTAGGAGCAAGAGGAAGCCCGCGACCTTGGGCAGCACAGTGCAAGCCGCAAGCCATCAACTCAGGATGCCGACGGTAACAACTGCAAAAACGGCGACGTCTCTGGTGGCACTATTCTTGCATGGGACACCTCTGGTTTCGGCGATTGGCAAGGCTTCTGGAATCCGCTTCTCGGCACACCGTTAAATGAGCCGCGACAGAAAAGTGCGATGAAGGTATTGAGGACGGGGTAAAGAGTTGAGCAAGCACGACATGCACAATGAGCGTGAGGGAGTTCAACCGTCCAGCTAAGCACATGACTGTGGAAACTGATGCGCCAAGTCCCATTATTGGCAATTGCCCGCACCGAATCACTGAGGTTGCTCACGCTCCTCTACATCGACTTCATCGGCACCATGGGCTTCCTGTACGCAGCAGCAGACCTCAGTGGGCTCGTCGATCCCGAGAAGCCAGAAACCTTCCCCGGTTGCTATGCGGCCTTCATGGCAGATGCAGTTGGTACCTTTGTAGGAGGGTTCCTGGGCACGAGCTCAGTTACCACCTATGGTGAATCCATGGCCGGCGTTTATGAGGGTGGCCGCACTGGTCTAACCGCACTCGTGATCGCTTTCCTGAACTTCATTTGCATCTTCATGACGCCCTTGCTCTCCTCTATTCCGACGCTTTCCACAGGACCTGCATTGGTCATGGTGGGCGTCTTTATGATCGAAGGTGTGAAGGACATTGAATGGACTGACTACATGCAAGCCATCCCCTCCACAATCTGCATCCTTCTGCAGATCACCACCTACAAGATCGAGGTTGGCGTCCTGGGTGCTTTGTTGGTGTCCCCTGGCTTGATCAAGACTACCACGGCAGGCGCGCAGAGTCATCTACTCCTATTGGAAACTAGATAGGTTCAGGTGATCCTGGCAGCAGTGGCACCGAGTCCACTGCTTTCCTGGCTGCATTGAAACCACTGCCCCATCCCGTTCCATAAAGTCGACTGAAGTAAGTTCGCATGTTGCAGGGCACTGGAGATTCAGAAGCAGTCACTGCTTTACCTAAGGTGGACCTTCCTCATGATCTTCTCCGGGCGCATCTTCCTGTATATTCCTGGAGACTGGGATATCGGTTTTTTCTATATTATATATATATATATGTGGGGAGAGGGGCGTGTGCATGTATGCGCAGCTGTACATGGGATGTGTGCATGTGTAAACTGACCGACTCTCTGCATCGTATGTCGTGTCAACCTCAGCCTGACCGAGCCTCTCTAACAGAAGTTTGCACAGGTGCACTGGACCTTCATCCACTAAAGAAGTCCGCAAAGCATAGCCAAGCCCCCAAACCCTAAAACCTTTGTTCTGATATCTACTGTGTGTTCCTCTGTTTCATGTTGGACCAGTATCGCTACAGACCTTGCCAGGCTTTGCCCGAGTGTGAGTGTCAAAAAACCTCTGTTCTGGATGCCAGTCAGCGACTCGGCCCTTCTGAAAGCGAAAAGAAGACCTCTACAACACGCTCTAAACCGAGGCTTTAAGGCTTATCTAAGCGCCCTACAAGCCCACCTAGATCCTAAAGCCTGAATCTTTGCCACCGGGCATGCATTGCAGACCTTGCATGAACATGTCTGAGTGTAAGTGTCAAAAACCCGAAACCCTAGACCCTAAACCCTAAACCCTAAACCCTAAACCTCGTACCTTATGCCTCGCCTGGAGCCGAAACCCTAAACCCCTAGACCCTAAGACTGAGGGCCATTATTTAAAAAGCAACATAGAAGGCAACAAAAACAAGGCCCTAAATCCGTGAGCCCAATTTTTTGGGCAGGAGCTTGGGAGAAGCTACCACCTGCCATGCAGAAGTTCGTGATCCTTGGCTTCAGTGTTGAGGGGTTCAGGGTTCAGGGTTTAGCGTGACGTTGCAAGCCAGTTGCAAAAAGGATTTAGGGTTCAGGGTTTAGGGTTTAGGGTTCAGGAGTTCGGGTTTATGGTGTGGGGTTTTGAAGTTTCGGTTTGAGGGTCCGGTCGCGCGCTCAAGTCCGGATGTCTGAGATGGCTCAGAGGTTTAGGATCAAGGAGTTCAGGGAATAGGGTTGTAGTTGCAGTGCACTAGGAACCAGGGATGTGGGTGCATGTGGGTGGTCCGGAATGTTCCAACATACATACATACACACATGTACATGTACATACACCTTAATTAGACATAGAGAATATATACATACCTACACCTGTACAGAGGTGTTTATACATGCAGGTATACATGCACGGGCACACCCATGTGTACATATATATATATATGATTATTTCCACCGGTCGATCGTCAAGCTATAGAAAGTGTGGCACAAGAAGGCCTGGATTGATGTCTTCGGATACTAGTCTCATGCATTTCCATAACCCTCAACCGTAGAATAAACTCCAAACCCGAATCCCTACGATGAGTATCAATCTGGATGTCGAGGTCAACGCAGCTTGGGGACAAGGAATTCCACCAGAAACTGGAGGAGGCTACAGGGGCCATGTGTTCGATAGCAAAAGTAGCGGTGCGGAGTTGGTTGGTTCTACGGTTTAAGGTTCAAGGCGGTGTGGTTCTTGGTTCAGAAGGGCGCTTTGGTTGTAGGGCGGTTTAGCTGGGCAAGCTGTGGGAAGTCACCAGGGTTCACCTCCCCGGCCCTACGCTTCCCATGCCGGAGCAGAAGAAGCGGAAGAGAGAGAGGAGAGAGACATAGAGAGACGAAGTGCTTGGTTACTCGGGGCCACTTGGATATTGGATCTAAACAGCACGATTTGTTTTTCCCCCCGTTTCGGGGGCGGACTCAGCCCTTACCGACAACTTGACACACTTCTGCAAAACCTGCACTAGGGGACTGATGAGTTCCTTCTGGTACATATGCTATGATATAGCCCCACATCCTACTCCGTTTTGGTAGAGCCCCTCTATTGGGCGACCTCAGGGAGGGGCTTCCTGTTTCTGGGACGGGCCACATAAGCTCAAAGGAAGACGGCCGCTGCCGGCGAAGAACCGCATTGCTTGGCTTCAGGGATTTGGTTTCAGAGCTTGCGCAGACTGGGAGGTCGGTGCAGTTCAAAAGAGCGACGACGAAGTGAAGCAGTTCGGCGTCGTGCCCACCGAGTCTGTAGACGCTGCGCTCAAAAACCTAAGCGAACAATTTGGGATGCAGGCTGTCCTTCAGAATAATGATATGGGTGGTTGTCAAAATTATGGTCCCTTTTTGGGTCCTTATTATAATACGGCACCTATTATTTATTTAGGGTACCCCAAAAGGGACCATAATTTTGACAACTACCCATATAGGTGCTTCTGACAGTGCTGAGCCCTCAGACTTCTCAACGCAAGCCCTTAAAAGCCTCGAATCGAAGATCTGAACGGGTTATCATTGCCCAGCACTGCTTCGCACAAGTCCGGAGATCGTACCAAGCCGAAATTCCAAAGTGCGCAGGGGCACTGCCCAAACGCCCAGGACTCGGCGAAGGCGAAGAAGCCTCAGCCTGCTTTTGAGGAGGAGAAGAAGCCTGAGACCAAAGAAGCCTGGGCCGATGCGGGCGACAAAGCCGTGGGGGAAGCTTTGGACTAACGGGCTTCAGAATTACACTATGTAAGTTCAGGGTTGTGGGCTCGAGGGCTAGGGGTTTGTGGGGTGGATTTTGCGGGTTTGTATGGGATGCAAGGCTTGAAGAAAGAAGAAAGCACTCGAGGCCGTGGGCTACCCGATTTAGGACTTACAGGGTTCAGTAAGGTTGTTGCAACCTTGTAGGTTTGTAGGACTTCGGGGTTTGGAGCGTTCCCAGCAGCCGGGCGACGAGCCCGAAGAGATCACAAATGCTCAGTTTTTCTTTCAGGAGATTAATCCCTGCGATATTCCTTCTATACTATACCTAATTGGGAGTTTCCGAAAATAAGGGGTACCCTATTTTGGGCTCCTTATAATAAGGATCCTACTATATTAGGGTCCCTATTTTCGGAAACCCCCAATTATGTAGCATTGAAGGCATCTCCGTTGGCTCGATTAGATTAGTGATTGAATTACGTACGAGTGCAGCTAGGAGAAGGAGAGACCTAAGCGGCCTTAGGCCCAGAACCCAAAACCCCCGCAATGAGAAAGCCATTGGCTTTGCCTTTTAGGGTTCTGACTTAGGGGAACTCCGATCTAGGGTTGAGGATCATGGCCCTTCTTGCATATTGCCGTATAGACCCGTGATAAGCAAAGTGCGTTTCCGTCGGGGCTACATACATACATACATACATACATACATACATACATACATACGTGCAGACATGCATACATGCATGCATACATACAGATACTTTTACATACATACATACATACATGCATGCATGCATGCATGCATGCATACATACATACATACGTACTAACATAACATAACATAACATAACATAACATAACACAACATAACATAACATGCCAGACCTACGTACACAGCATGACATAACATAGCATGCCATACATACGTACATAACATGACATAGCATGCCATACATACATACATACATTACATACATCACATACATTACATATATACTTACATATATACTTACATACATACGTACATACATCCATACATGCATACATGCATGCATGCATGCATGTGTGCATGTGCGCATGCACACCTGCATGTACGCATGTATGTATGCATGCTTGCATATAAGCATTTAGGCATGCATGCATGCATGCCTGCATGTATGTATGTATGTATGTATATGTATGTATGTATGTATGTGTATGTGTAGGTGTATGTGTATGTGTATGTGTGCGTATGTATGTGTGTGTGTATATATATATATATATATTCTTACTGCCTTCGTTGAGGGATCTGCTTGGTGATTTCTCGAGCGTTATGTGAAACAGTTCTATGCCCACAAAAGCTCCCACACGCAAGCTGCAGAGAAAGTTGCACTGCGATTTCTGTCGCTGCAATGCTACGACTCATAGAAATCATAAGCGTGTGTCACGGACTGCTCATTGTCGGGGCTTTTCCGAGACCGAGTTGCAGACTTGCGACATAAACCGGAGGGAGTCACATTCTGGCTTTTGTGCCAGGACATAGAAAGAATCATTCGTGGAAGTGAAATCGTCCCTGTGCCCTCCACAGCTGAAGTTGTAAAAATCTACTCTCGATGTTGGGGGAAGACGGCAACATTTTGGTTGGACCAGTCCTCCTTCTACTTACCTTCCAAACCCCCAAAGCCTTCAATGCAGCGTCAGAAGCCGTGCCTGTAAATTGCCAACCCGGAGCCGCAGTTGTTATCTGGGGCTGCTGCTCTCGCAGGGCGTACTAGTCGGGTGGTACCTGTACACACAAATTATTCCGTCACGTGGTTCGTGCAGATGACAATTTGTCTGTGTGTGTTTATCTATCCTTCCTTCTATCTATCTATCTATCTATCTCCCTCTCTTTGTCTCTCTCTCTCTCTCTCTCTCCTTCTATTTGCTTGTCGTCCATCTACATACGTCTATCGAATACAGTACCTATCTGTCTGTCTATCTATCTGTCTATCTATGTATCTAAATACCTAAAGGCAAGCTACATCTACGCATAAGGGCAGTCGGCCACTGTAGCTGTTGGCAGACAGAAGCTCCCTCAAGATCTACGGCTAGAAGATGTTGTGCTCAGCGCGCAGCTTCTTCAGGAGATGGAAGCTGTATGGAAAGACACAGTGTATTCGCCTCACAGTCTCTAAGGTCTATGTTATCTTGCGGTCGAATACAGAGGGTTTACCCTTGGCGTATTGTATCTTGGCTCCAAACATGCAGGAAGCAGAAGGCATCGCACAGAGGCGAGAAGCGTAACCCCGAACTGCGTGCTTTGCTGGGGCGGGCGGTCAGAATTGGTCTGAGCTCCGGTCTGGGAGCCTGTGGATTATTGTTCGCACGACGCCCCTTTCGGAAGGGACTCCCCTTTTTCCTCCTTTGACTTACGAATCCCCGGTGGTGTGCGACAAGATTCCCTCCTGAAGGAGGATTCTACGCCATTTTGCATCCCAGGAGGTAGGCCTTCAGATGGGATGTAGGGTCTACTTAAAGGATCATGGGACTTAGTAAGTAGGGTTATAATTAAGGTAACTATACTTATATTTACTTGCAACCCCAATTATAAGGTTACTTGTAACCCCAATTATAAGGGACTTATAACCTTACTTCCTAAGTCCCATGTTCCTCCAAGTAGGGTATACCAAGACCAGATAGCACTTTCTGTCTGTTGCGGGAGTTTAAAATCTCTACCTTCTTCTGACACAACATGCCCTGCTGTAGCCCGAAACCTTTTTTTCTAGTAGAAAGGTTTCGATAGGGCAGGCTCAGACATGAAAGACCCAAACCTAGGCCCCAAATGGAGATCCCTATCAAAAGGGCCCTGAAATCAGGGAAGGCTCACCGTCCAAACCTGAATCCCACAACCCTAAACCCTAAACCCCCACAAGCTGTGTATCGAGAGTCGAGTTTCATCGTTGGACCAGTATCTCTACAGACCTTGCCAGGCTTGTCCGAGCGTGAGTGTCCCAAAACCCCCGAAGCACACAGAGACCAAGAGCCGCAGCAAAAACTCTGGGTTTCGAACTTACGAGGCTCTCGTGCCTCAAGTAATACCTACTTAGAGCTTTGAGGTAGCAATTATGGTTACCAGTGTAAGAACAAGAACCAAGTCTTGTTGATAACATGAATCGTGATGCTTAGCACTAAGACATGCCACAGTCTGGCGAAGGCATATGCTTCAGGCCCAGCTGGGGTGTAGGGTGTGTCCTTGCAGCAGCTAAAGCTCTAGGTAAGGTGCAATGTATATCTGTCCCATCTATGGCCTCCTTCCTTAGTCTTAGGGGAAGCTTTCTGGGATGTGCAGGGGGCATATGTCCAGCGACTGGGCCAAGCCCAGCCTACGTTTTTCGGGCAAGAAAGCTTTTGACTAAAGATGCTGCTTGGATCTCGGCGCCGGCAAGCTCAGCAAGGGGTCCGCGTTTTCAAGAATCCCTTATGACTGGGTGTCGGTATACCCATAAAGGAACCCGTAAGAGGACTCTATTTTCGCACACTGAAAGAACCCCGGAAGGAACCCAGATGGGGAATGGAGCCTCCGGACTCCTACAACTACAAGTTTGCTAGACATGCGGAATGGGTAATATAGGGGCCTTAATATTTAGAACAAGGTCTTGTGGGGTTCCTTATACTTATAGTAGAATTTACCCCAAAACCCTATTCTACTTCTGAAGGCCTCTGCATTAGACATGCAGAATGGGTAAGCCAGCGGCCGTGGGTCCAAGCATCGTGCCTCTAACACAAGAATTGTGGTTGAAGACGTGGTCCGCATTGAGTGTCGCTCTTCCCCCGAGGGCGCGAGCACTTGTCCAACTAAGACCAAATCTAGTGACTGAGTTAAGGATGGAAGTTTGGGTCAGGGGCCGCAAAAAAAGACCTGCAGTCAGTCTAAGCGGCTCTGTTTTGCATCATCACGACATTCATACCTGTTGCAGTTGTCATCAAAAGCAAGACGAGCAATCAAGGTGATAGTAGTCCTGGTGGTCCTCGCAACCATAGTAGGAGCAGCCACAGCCGAACTCGTTGCAATAGCATTGGCAGTAGTCCTGGTCATCAAAGTTGCAGTAGTCGGGTCGTCGTAACGGCAGCGGCAGTGGCAGGGTTAAAAGGTGCTGGTGATGGCGACCGCCACCACCACCACCACGACAACGACTTGCAGTCTACGACGACGACGTTGACGACGAGACGACGACGACGACTGTTGCCGCTACCACTGCTGTCGCCGCTACTGCCGCTTCTTCCTCCACCACCATCACAGCCCACATTTGCGGTCAGGCGTTGGGCGTTCCCGGTTCCGCCCCATGGGTCTTACAAGGCAAGCGCAGAATCCTTGTCGGTTCTGCACCCGGACCTTGCGATGTTGCTTCCAACATGGTCACAGGGATGGAAGGGCCGGGAGCCGGAATCCTCAAGACAGTTCTGGCTTTTTGGACATGGGGGTTTCCGAAAATAGGGAACCCTAATCTAGTCCCCTAAATAGTAGGATCCTTATTATAAGGACCCCAAAATGAAGCACCCTAATTTTTGGAAACTCCCACATCAACCTCACAACAAAAACCGTGAAGCCTGGATGGGATCGAAGCCCCAGAACACCCACACCCACCGGGAAGAAGGGGTGGGTTTAGGCTTTATGGGGGGACAGACGGTGCCACTAAGATATCCTTGCCGCAGGGCGGTGAGGCTGGCCCAAGACTAGTCATCCTCGCATGATCTTCGTTCTCGGGTGCTGTAAGGTACGTAAGGTCATTCAGGTGGGAAGGTTCAACTGTCAGACTTGTCGAGTGTACGGTTAAGAGTTAAGAGTTCTGGAGTCGAGAGTTGAGAAATTGAAATATTCAGATAGGTTGAGTCACTGAAGGTTTAACATAGCTGGCAATCAATACCGCCAACAGTGATACCGGTGATCAGAATGCCGGTGTGCCCTCATGACACTCGGACCATGAAACCACGAGAACCCCGTCCTGGAAAGATGAGAGCTTCGCTATGGCGGCGAAAAAAGCAGCAAGGGAAGCTTACGATAGAGCGTCAGAGGAATTACTCACACCACTCCTCAGGGCTCCTTGCTGTCGATATACTCTACTATACTCTGAAAACCGTATGTATTACTGAGGCGTCTACGTTCCGCAAGCTGAGGGGTTCCTGTTTTCGGGACGTAACCAGAACATCCTGTGTGTTCGCGCCTGTCTATGATGTGATCACTCCTGAACAGTACAGGCTTAACCCAGCACGCACGGCAAGCTTGAATGGTGATAGGTCTACCTATCATGTAGTCACTACACAAGCCACGCTCAAGACTGATGGCCATGCGCGGCGCTGATTGTCGAGATTAGGATGCAGGCGAATGCTGCTACGGGTTCAGACTTAGACGTACTGTGCATCCATGGTCAAGCTATGACTTAGCATCGAGGGCTCCGCCGAACCGGTCGAGCATTCCCTCATGAGCATCCTTCTCACAAAAACTAAGCCTGACTAAGCACTTATTTCGGTTTTGAAAAAGCTCTATCTTAAAGGACAGGATGATAGGAGTGGATCCTACCCACTAAACTCTTAAGACTCGAACCACAAAACGTGGAACCCCTGAAACACGACGGCCCTGAGCCATTTCTGCCTCAGGAATGCCTCCCAGCTCCCACTGCGACTGCGACTTCTGCCACCACCGCCCTCAGAGGCTGCCAGGGCCCTGGCCCCTCGGCAGCAAAAGCTTTTATGGAACCCGAGACCCTAGGGTGTAGGGTTCAGGGTTTAGGGCTTGGTTTTAGGTCAATATGGGAGTTTCCGAAAACAATGGGTACCTTGTTTTGGGGGTCCTTATTATAAGGATCCGGCTATTGAGGGTGCTATATTAGGGTCCCCTCTTTTCGGAAACCCCCATATACGAGCATTATGATTAGAACAGGGTTGTTGCGGTGCATTTTCTCGGACTACCATTAGGAGTGTAAGGAATCCAGCATTGGTGCTATTACTAGTAAATCCCTCCCCGCATTTAGTTTTAAACACCCGGTAATATTGAAAACACATTGGGGCCAATCCACCCGAAATCATCCCTGCCCTTTAAAACCTAATTGACATTAGGGGGCTTGGAGCAAGAGCTACCGCAAGAGCAAAGGCCAGAGCAAGAGCAGGTGCAGGAGCGAGAACGAGCTTCAAAAGTGACAGTAGAGATAAAAACATACCCCCTAATAATAAGTGCACTTTTCTAGTTGCTCTGCGGGGGTTGTCACCCCGTTTGATTGGGCATTGGAGGTGTGTTCGAGGTGCTTACGATCACACTCCGGGAGTGAGGGTCGAAGCGTTGGGGTTTAGGACGTACGCCCGAAACCCTAAACACCCCAAACCCAAAACCCAATAGTTGAGGATTTTGGGGAGGGATTCAGGCTCCGGTCAAAAGTTAAAGGGCTTCCAGTTCTGAGGCTCTAGGGTTGGCGATGAGGTCGGACAGATGAGAGCGAGGGATTTTTGTTTGGGTTTGAGACCTCAGCTTCTAGGGGTTTTAGGGTTTTAGCTTGGAGCTAGGGTGGACTCGGGGTGATTCGAAATTCGGAGTTCCCGAAGAACATCGGCTGCACTAGCTGCTTGATATCCTAGACCCTTATTCTAACCGCAATGTCCGAAGTGAAACCCCCCACTCATACCCACTCTGCTCCCTTCACAAGCAGGAAGCTCGGCTAGACCTAGCCTTAAACTTTGAACCCTAAATCCTAAACCCAGAACTGACATGCGCCTTAAACTTCGGAGGCTGACAGGCTCAATTAATATAGAAGCCTAAATAATTACCTATACTACTTTTCGGGCTCCTTATTATAGTTAGGGTATAATATACCCCAACACCCTATTCTAATTATTAAGGCCCCTACATTACTTCAGGCTTCAGGCCTCTAAGCCCTGACTTTAACTCAACCCCCTCGCCCCCAAACCCTTTTTAGGGTTTAGGAGTTTTTTGAGCTTAAGGTTTAGGAGTTATTCGAGTTTAGGGCTTAAACACCAAACCCCTGAACTAGGCCGCAGCTGGATCCCGCATGGCGGCACAAATTGCAACCACCGCCGCTCAGCAGCAAGCTGGCACCATGGATTCCAGCACCCTGCTCTGACCCTGACCGTGTTTGGTACATGGCAGAGAACTTTGAACCCTAAACCCTGAACCCTAAACCCTACAGAGGCTAGACCACTGGCAAGGTGGGTTCTACAAGGCACGTGACATCGGAACATCCTCACAGTGACCCTACAGCTTGCTCCATCTTATCCTTCGAGCTAGGATGAAGGTGAGAGTATCTGCTTGTTTCGATACCTGTGGCGCTGTTTCTTGCTGCGCGGGTGCTTCCCCAGACCTTGATTAGTTAGAAAATTGACGAACTCTCATAGGGGAGAAGAGGCCCGGAGTCAGAGAGCACGTGCACGAGAGCAATCACGGCTTGTCTTGGCTTGTCTTGCGAGATGTGGTTACAGGGCCTTTTGCAGGAAAGCCTCAGCTCCGAGCCTAAAGACCACAGGCTAACAGAATGAGGACCTGTGATGTCGAGACAAGTGAATGACTACTTTCATGTCCGCAAAAATGTAGCGAACCGCCTTCTCAATGCTTGGTGTTGCTGGACAATGTTAGTACCTTGGCATGAGACCGGCGTCTGCAGAAGTCGGCGTAGTCCCCCTGACAGTCACCTTTTTTTTGCAGTCAACGGCATATGTTATACCCCAAAACCCTGTTCAAATGATGAAGGCCCTCACGACTCGTGCAAAACTTGCCTGCCTGGCCCCTGAAAGTCTAAGAGTTTGTTCAAGCTTCTCATCGTGTGGAACTTAGAACAACGATCCGCGACAACCTTTTCCGATAGGGCACACCCGAAGCCAACGCAAAATGATTGCTGACACCAGCATTATACCAAGAAGGTTCACACAGCACCGCCGCCAGTGGTCGTGCCTCCAGGCCGCGGGCATCGGGGAGAGGGTTTGGGATCGCAGCGGGGAGCTGTCGTCAGCTGGTATCCAAGGCCTAGTTCTGTTAGTTTATGCTTAGACTGTACATGAGTATTGCTTGTACAGGTATGTTCATGTTTCAACACCTTGTACGAGTACGAGAGGTTGCCAGAAAACGCATGAAGACATACATGTGTGTATGCAGGCATACATAGAAACATACTTACATACATACTTGCTTACACTCGTACATACTTGCATATATGCATACATACACACATACATACAGGAAGCAGTCAGTTTTATGAATCTGTGCCCGCACAACGGAAGAGGAAAGACCTAGTGCCGCCCCATAGCTTTACAACACCCTAAACCCTAATCCCTAAACCCTAAACCCTAAACCCTAATCCCTAAACCGGATATTGCAGGCAGGAACCTTGGCCTCTTGGGTCGAATCTGACTTCGCCCAAAGCTTTAGACCTCTTCGACCCCCCCGCCCCCCCAAGTCGAGGCGAACGAAAGGGCTCCATGCCCTTAGGGCAGGGGGAAGGCACACTTTGACCTTAAGGCCTCGGGCTGCTACCCATCGGAAGCCTGAAAACCCCAAGCCCCCAACAAGTGCAGCCAAGCCCGATGTTGGGCAATGCCGCAAGGGAAGCTCGAGCAAAACTGCACGGAGCCGCATTAAGAAGCCTCATCGGAACAAGCCAACGATGGAAAGTGTTGGGGTTGGAACCCGTTTCTTCTGGAAGAGCATGAAGCCAAGAGTGCACAATGTTAGTTACAACCCCCTTGGAAAACCAACTCACCCAAGACCGCGGCAAAGATCCTCCGTGGCTCGATGTACAGGCCTTGGAGCCTTGAGGCCTTTAGGGAAAACGGCGTCTTAAATATCTAAAAAACGAGGTAACGAAAAGCAGCAGCCCAAAGAATGCCAAGAGAAGCTTTCAATGCAGCTGGACCTCAACCCTGAACCCTGAGCCCTATCTAGACCCTAAGCCCTATAAGCCTTAAGCCCTAAACCCTAAACGCTAAACAGAGGCCCCAAAATCCTCAGGTGGAACCTACCAAGTCCCCCTGCACATGCTGCAAAGTGTTGGGCCGGAGGGCTCCCAGCAGTTCTGGCAGGCCTTCAGATTTCCTGTGCCTGTAGTTCTGGGTTTAGAGCTTATAAGCCTTTAAGGGTGTATAGGGTTGACTTAGGGTTCAGGGAACTAGGCTTCCTTCAGGTTTCCAGTGACTGTAGTCCTGGCTGAGTTGGAAGATTAGGATTTAGGGTCTTTGGAGGCAGCTGGGGTTGCGGGTAGTAGGCGTCCTTCAGGTTTGGTGTGGGGGGACTTCAGGTACGAACTTCTGTTGGATCACGGCTTCTGGGTTGCAAGAGTTCGGCCCACGAGGTTTGGCTTTGAGGGTGTTTTCATGTTCTTGCGCCTTTGCTGAGAGGCTCGTCTTTCGAAGAGATGATCGATATATTCTGGCTTCATGCCTTCGTGACTTGCAGTGTTCGCTCCACTTGACGGAAAGGCTGTGTTCTCCTCTTGTATTTGGAGCTTCTGGTTTAAACACATACACTATTTTCTGTAGAAAGCCTGCAATGTGCAGACGAAAACAATGGGTGATGCGACAGTGATCCAGGAATCTACAGCACTGAGTATGCCAAGACTGGAGATAGCATTTTGTGTGAGAATGCGCCGGCCCAACCCAACTGGCACTCAACGTTCTTAGGTAAGTCAGCAGGCAATCGTCAATTGCTTGGGAACGGAGGTGTGAAAACCTGCGTAGCACTTGTCTACCTAATCCAATGCCTGATCTGCTTGCTAGAGGCTCGACCATGCGAAGGCTGTCAGGCTTAATTATGTTCGAGAGTGGAACCCTAAACCCTAACCCGTCCCTCAAGCCCACGCATGGCACAGGTGCTGGCAGAGTCTGTGACGAGCGTGCAGCAGTCGTCCCTGTCTTTTGCTTTTCCGCATCTCGGCCGGCCAACTTTAGGGAGGAGAGTTCCCAGAAAGCCTCAAGTCAAGGTGGGGAGACGTGTATCCGTTTGGGACCGTAGTGGACCGTAATGGCCACTGTGGTCAAGTGAGCAAGTTCCGGAAGTCAGCTGCGGGTGTAGCTGACAGATCTGGCAGCCCCCAGTCAACCATGGGATCTGGCTGTTCCAGCTGCCCAAATGGGCCTTAAGTCACTTTAATACTTGATAAGATGACAGAGCAGACCGAATGGCAACGTTGTGGCCTCCTAAGCTTTTAAGGGTGTTGGGGCTGTGGCCATGTCCACGCACGGGCTATTTGCCATACCCTAAACCCTAAACTTCTTCAAACAAGGACCCTCATCCCTAAACCCTGTACTATCCAAAGTCCAAAACCCTAAACCCTGAACCTTAAACCACAAGCTACTACAACCCTCTCTTGCTCTTGGCGCAGCTATGGAAAGCAGCGCCGACTGAGAGTCGAAAGCCTTAAGATTTCACTTTTTTCCTTCTATGGGCCTGAATTATCCCATAGGCCCCATAGTAGTTCCGTTTTGGGATTACTTTATAGGGACCCAAATATGAACCCCAAAAAGGAACTACTATGGGGCCTATGGGATTACCAATCGTATGGGTTAGGTTGCCTTACTCTGCTTATACTGGAATCTACCCCAAACACCCTGTTTTAGAAAAGGCTTGGTTGCTTGGCTTCAGCCTCAGCGCCTTTTTCGGGGTGGTGTGTGCTTTCCAGCAAGCTTGCGTTTCTTCTCGAGTTTGAAAGGTACGGGTTATAGTTCTCCGAATCCTGTCCCCAACGCAGTCCATTCAGGTTGCACCCTAAACCCTAAACCCTGGTTGTGGGCTTTTCGGCGCCAGATTCCTGTTCTGTAAGGCTCGGCGGTTCGATCCTGCGGCTGGGCCGGAAGGCTTGCCGGATTCGTGAGACAGAGAGAGAGTGAGAGAAGGCGTCTTTTGGGCTTCTAGGTGTTATTAGGGTTTGTACAGGGCTTATACAGCACAGACTTTACGACGATTAAAACCTTGGGTTCAGGGTATGTTTGTAGGAGTTTTCGTTTGCTTGTTTGTTAAGCAGATGTTACAGCACCGGGTGGTGCTGAAGTATGTATGATGTCAGGCAGCGCTTCAGAATTGCAGCGTGCGGAGTATCTCCCTGGTGGCTGTTGGTTCAAGGGTTTTAGGCTTTAGGGTGCAATGACTGGGTGCTTGTTTCTTGCATCTGTCCGAGCAGCCGCCCTCGCCCTAAAGCCTTGCCTTCCTAGTGCGAGTGTGAGCATCGAAGCTCTGAATCCAAACGGAAAAGCTTGCAGTGTCGCTGTGCCAAAACATGCCAATTAACAGCTGCTAGTTGCTAGTAACGGTACCAGTCGAAACATCTTACTGCACGAGGCTTCATTGATGTTCCTTAAGACTTGGCGTTCCAGCGTCCACTCGGTGATAACACTCAAGTGCCGGCACGCGAAAACGGGTCGAAGCTTCAACGGCTTGCCTCCTTTGCTGTAAACAGTTGGTCGGCATACCGTAGATGGCCCGAAGCCAGCTTCAAGCGATACGCACGGCATCGCACCGTAGTTCTAGCGAGAAAGAGCCTAAGAGGCCGCACTACAACTCCCCATCCGAAGCCCAAAGTCCGCAAGCTCCAACCCTAAAATCCTGAAATCCAAAAAATCCTAAAACTCTAAAATCCTAAAACCCTAAAATCCTAAAACCCCAAAATCCTAAGCTCTACGCAGGAACTGGAGCTGCGGCGCTCCCTGGGGTTGGCTTTGGATCCTGGGATGCACCGAGGGCATCGAAAGATAGGGATTTGGGGTTTAGGGTTTAGGGTACCTCTGAGTCCGCGAGAGAGAGAGAGGGTTTAGGGTAAGATGATAGGGATTTGGGGTTGGGGCGTAGGGGTTCGAATGCCTGGGCGAGAGCGCGAGAGAGAGAGAGAGAGGGGTTAGGAGTTTTAGGGATTTCAGGACTTAGGGGTAATTAGGGTTTAGGGCCTTCAGGGTTTGCAAGTTAAATACGGATGCTTGGGGGCTGAGTTGGTAGCCCCTTTAGAATCAACATTCTTGATTATTTAGATAAACCGCGAAACCAAAATAAACCCCAAGCCGATTCACAGCATATAAACAGGCAACCTGGTAAACAGCCGATGAAGTACCTGCAAACCAGGAACAGCATTGTTTTGAGCGAAACTGGAGCCTCGACGATGTTTGTGATGGACAACGGCGGATTGGGCTCGTCGCTCCTATTGACTTTACTTACCGGCTCCGTCTATAGAATGAAGGTTTAGGGTTTAGGGAAGGAGTGATCCCTTCCAGTTACATTTCAGGTAGTCCCATTGTACAAGTACCAAGTGCAGAAGCACAGATCTGGAGTCAGAGTGTCATCTCCCGGGGTGCAGACGGAGGAGAGATGACTCCTTGAAAAAAGTGGTGCACAGTCTCGCAAAGCCAAATCTGTCGATCGTGTTTCTAGCATCAGAATTTGTAAAGTCGCCCAACCCATACACAAACTCTTGAAGCAAGCCCACACCCCATGTCTGAAACTGTAGAGAGACTGCCCCAGAGTGTGCCTGCCCGCAGGAAACACGGACAGTGGGCGGCACCTTGTCTCGAAATAACCCGGCACCCCAAGTCGGCTGCAAGTCGTTCACTATCCCTTTGCAATCTATCCCAGGGCTGTTTACACAGCTTAGGGTCGAGGCAGACCCTGCTACATGGATCGGTCATCAATGCACGACAGATACACAACAGAAGGCATCAGCACGTGCTTGCTTTCCGGGGGCATCTAGGCCGATGTCGTTGCATTCGTGCGAAACCCTGCAGGCCCTCGCTGAATGACAATACCCTGTAGAGTGTGGTCGGTACCAATGGTCCCAAAACACTAATTAGCACTAATTCGCGCAGGGACTCTGCCATGATAACCCCCCCCCCGTCCTCTGTCATGAGATACCAATGCCATGCACTCTTTTCGTCTTTGTTGCCTGCTGGCAGAGTGCCCAAAGTCGAAGTTCTTAGGCGTTCTTGTTTTTGCAGCCTGCAGTCTCGGAGGTTCGTTCCAGAAAGATTCCAGCCGCACCACGCTCCAGCGCTACTCGCTGCTCGGCACAAGCCTTAAGCCTCCTTTGGCTTCTTCGGTCCAGCTGCGACTTTCGGAGCAGATGGCACTTGAACAGAGCCCCTTGCTGCTCCAAATCTGGCTTTAGGTACCACGTTCCCCAAAACCTTTCAGCCTTTTTTGGCATTCGGTTTTCCACGTTGTGCCGACCGACCGAAAAGGGGAGCTCCGCGTGGCCAGAGGCTCCTGCTTCTTCCGGGCCTGCGCGTGGCCAACTCGCTCCCTGCTGCTTGGCCCGACGGATTCCGAATCTTCAGGGGTACATCCCATTCGCACAGGCACAGAATTAACAGGTTCTGGGTTTCGGTAGACCCGAAGCCAGCAGAAATCCGTATGCTCACAAGAGGCCAAGGGCCGCAAGCTTTGAGGGTTTAGCCTTTTCTCGGGTCGCGCGAGAGGGCGAGGAGCTCAGAAGAGCATGTGGAAAGTTTGATGGGGGAGTGAGTCTCCTTTAAGATTGGGTAACTCGCTTTAAGGGCGGAGACTCATCCAACTCCTGGTGTGGTCCTCCAGAGACTAATGGCAAATGAACAAGTTGTGCCTCAGGAGTGTATTGGTGCCTGCTCGGTTCTGAACTCCGAAAGCCAGTGGTGACTTCTGCGTGAGAGATTTGCGGTTGCGGTGCTGAACCCCCTGGCCGAGGCATCTCGCTGACAGTGGGTGATAGCACGTTAGTAACAGTAATTCAATGAGCCAATGATGGCAGCGGTGCTGGTCGTGATGGTGGCCGAGCGGGGATGCTGCTCGTGATGTCCATGAAATCCTAGGTTCCCCAGTAGTACCCTTTTGCGCTTTTTCTTTTTGGGGCTCCCGTATTAAAACCAAATAGTAGGAAAAAGGGTACCCTTATTATTAAGGGGCTACTGGGGAACCTAGAATCAGATAGCATTCCTGATCCATGTCCACGTCCTCCACTGCATCAGTTGTCCATCGAGGTCTCCTTGCAAGTGTCACTGCATCGTGGGGAGGAGGCCTGCGTGAGCTGCAAGGTAGTTCGCAACAGTTTGGCGAATCCCAAAAATTACTCGAGCTGCGGTCGGCGAGATACCCGGTTTCGGACATCGCGCAGACTCGAAAGCCCCATATCTCGAAGCATTTGGGACTCAGGCTCTTGGTTTACGATTCCTGGCTTGCAGCCCCGGTGCATCAAACAGAAGCCTCGCCTGGCTCGGGAAATCGCGGCGCGGCAAACACAGACATCGAAAGCACTCTCGACTCGAACTCCGAGTCTCAGTCCTACAGGGGAGCTTCCGAAACTACGGGGTTTAGGGTTTAGAGTTTAGGGTTTAGGGTTATGACATGGGAGCTTCCGAAAGTAGGGGGGGTACCTTATGTTGGGGGTCCTTATAATATGGATCCTACTATTTAGGGTACGATATTATAGGGTCCCCTATTTTCGGGAACCCCTACATGACATCTCTAGTAAGCAGAGGAGCAGACTGCAAACTCAAAAGCATCGATGTTCTTACACCATCACTGAAACGAACGACTGCACCTCTGCGATCTCCCAAGTAGCTCCAAACAATCCGTCAGCAAAACCTCCTCGCCAACGAAAAGAACCCGGATCCCTGACCCGAAGGCAGCAGTAGGTTTGTCAGCTCGGGTAAAACCCAAAGCCCGTGAACCCCTCAACCGTCGACATCGCGGGAATTGATTTGCTCTGCCTGTTCCTTGACAAGCCTTGACGGCTGCAGCCAGGTACTATGTCAACGTAGCACAGAGCCGTCACGAGCTTGGCAACTGGCAAGGCAGCAAACATATCGCAGACAAAACCCCAAGACGCCTTCCGGTGTCAATGCCATGGGCAGCGCTGGTGCAGCTGAAGAGCGAGCTCTGACTGCTTACGGGCTACTCTGGGCGCTCTATGTCCTTTGCCCCTTCTTCGATCGCTTGCTGCTGGGTGTGGCCGGAGCGGTGGATGCCCGGCCGTTGGGGCCCGGAGATGTAGTGCTTCTGCCTTTGGCAGGTTTGGCGGCGCTGTTGGAGGGACGACTCGCGCTGGGCATGATGCTCTTGGCGCACATCGTGAAGCTGGCTATGTTTGCCCATCGACTGCCTTTTGTGTGGGACCACGAATGCTGGGCCGCAGCCACCGAAGCGTCCTTTGTTCTCGCCGCTGCCCAGGGTGAGACAGGGGTCGTCCAACGCTTTTGGCCAGCAGCGCGAGCACAGCTGTTGCTGCTCTACGCCGGCGCAGCTTTCTGGAAACTGAACACTTCCTTTCTGGATCACAGAACCTCTTGTGGCACCGTGATCTTGGCCCAAGTCTGGGCAGCCTACATGCCGTCCACTCTCGCTGTTGACCTCGCACCGATGGTCACCAGGCTAGCTCCTTTTGCAGCTCTTGGAGGTGAGGTGATGCTTCCTCTGGCGATGGGCTACTTTCCGCGTTTGGGGGTTTTCCTCGCGCTTCTTTTTCACCTCCTCGTCGTGCTGGCACCGGCGCCCAACTTTGCCGGAGGTTTCTCAGTGACCTGTGCATCGCGCCTTATCCTTTGCCTCCCTTGGGAGGCTGCTGCTTCGGCCTTGGGTCACATTTCTCTGGCAGTTCTCGGCGCCGCTCTGGCCTTTGCTTTCATTCGAAGCGCGGCCTTCGCGATCTTCGCCGTCATGTTTCTGGTGACCGTCTCGGCCGTCTTGGCCAGCAGATTGCGGAAAGGCTCAGGCGAAGGGTCTTCTGCTGCCCTGACCCGGTGTTCCGCCGTGGGCACCTTCGTGTATGCCTTTGTCCTTCCCGTGCTGGGCCTCCAACACATGGCTTCGTGTTCCATGTACGCCAACTTGAAGCACTACGGGGGCTCCAATCACCTGTTGATGCCCACTGGGCTGCTGCAGGATGCGTTCCCGGTGACCTTTGGGAGTGAGCTGCTGCGCGTAGACGAGGCTGCAGGGCTGCTGGCGGCCCAGAACGTTTGGACAGAGATCGAACCAGAGCTTGCCACGACTTTTCTGCGTGCTGCCAACCACAGCGGAAGGCAGTTCGTGCCGTACTATGCGCGCATGGGCTCCTTGGATGCTGCCGGGGTGGCCTTGCAGGAGGCGAACGCAGCCCTGCCCGTTGTGATGTCAGCGTTTGAGCTCCGCCGCTCCTTGGCGCTGCTTCGGCGCAGCGGGCAGATGGCATCACTGAGCTACGTGCGCCTACCAAGCCACCTGCAAACACCTAAGGAGTGGCTCGCGCACAGGGGAGCAGCTGTCCACGTGCACCCCAACGGAACCTGCACCGTTGATACCAAGCCGTGTGCAGAGGACGAGATTGCGCTGCAGCCACCGCCGCCAAGGTGGTTGGCCAGCATGTTGTTGCCATATCCCTATGCGCTTCTGCCTGGAGATGAGAAGGAAATCCACTGCAGCAGCTGAGGACGAAAAGCATGGTGCCATCGCCCTTTCGCTCTTTGCAATGAGTAGCCTTTCAGTCATGAATGGAGATGATATGTATCTGAATCCTTTTTCCTAAACCCTTAAGCCATTCTGTGGATCCTTGCCTGCTGCATGCGAGAGTGAGAGTCGAAACCCTTAAGCCCTGAAGCAAAGAGAACCTTCAACCTTACGAGCCCCCAAGAAGCCTTCGACCTTAGCCAGGACAGAGAGGAGCTCTGGGAACTTCCGCCCGGAGGTGCGCTGCTTTGGGTTGAGGTTTCTGGCTTCAGGGGGGTTCGAGGGCTGGTTCTACAGTTTGAAGTTTGAGGGTTCAGGTTGTCAAGCCTGAAGATCATAAAACGCTGGGAGTTGGGGGTTCTAGGTTCGTTCGGGATTTCTTCATACGGATAGGATTTCGGGGCATTCGAGGGAGCTTTGGGGTGGAAGTACTTAGTAGGAGTTGTGTCTTTGCATGGTGAAGCTGTTTTTGGGTTCAGGGTTCAGGGGTTGAGCAGTGCCCTAAACCCTAAACCCTTTGAGCATTTAAGAATGGTGAATTTATGGGGTTGTTGGGGTGACGTCTGGGCTGTTTGAGACTCAGACCGTGAGTTTTGAAGCAGCTTAGAACGCCGACGTCCGGTAGTCTCAAAACGGCATGTACCCTTTACGGTAACGGAGAGGGCAAGCCAAGAGAGAAGAGTTGAGGGTTTAGGGATCATGAATCGTGTTTGTATTCACAGCTTTTAGGGTTTAGGGGTTACGGCAGCCTTGCCAATCTCGCCACGAGTGCGATGTGCTGCGGGGGAACTTGACCGGGCGAGCTCCAATCAAGCCTGCGTAAAGAAAGGGTTACGGAGGTTTGCACATCATGTTTGATATGCATGAACTTTTATGTAGTGCTGTGGTTGCGCGCATTGTTCATCACGTTGCGTGTGCATGTGTAATGTGTACGTGCATATGCAGGCAGGTAAAGTACTGTAGGTAGGTCTGTATGAATGTATGTGTATACTGTGTATGTATGCATGTACGTATGTATATGATTATGTTTGCATGTATAAATGTATGTCGTTCAGAACTACTGCAGTCTGCCGTACAGCGGGGTTTGTCGAGTGGCTGAGGATGTTTTTCCGGGCGCAAGTATTTTTTCAGTATTCCTGGGTTCAAAAATACAAGAGACTTTGCGGGCTCGGCTTGCGAAGTACCTGTAACCTGCACTTCCTCGGGCGAGGCACTGCCGACTTCGGGCGGATAGCCTTCGGAGGCACCTCGTGCAGCCATCTCTGAAGTACGGGTTTAGCGTTTAGGGTTGTTTCAGGGGTCCGTTAAAGGGTCCTTGAATCCGGGTTCTGTGGTGGGTTAGGGCTAATGTTTGGAGCTGCGGGTGTTCAGGGCTTTGGGGTTTAGGATTTGGGGGTCCTGTAAGGTGATCCAATTATGGCATCAATATTCTGTCAGCATACACCACAGTTTTTGCAGATCCTCACATACAGTTAACCCTTATAGTGAACCTCCAAAGGAAGGAACCCTATTCTAATTATTAAGGCCCTTAAGCCCTTATAGTAGCCCTTACAGAACCCTTTAAGGAACCCTTTAAAGGAACCCTATGAAACTATATTCTACTTCGTGAATGATGCCGACGTTCTCGAATCCCCGAGGCCTTGAAGTTTAGGGTTAGGGGTTTAGGGCTTAGGGTTTGGAGTTTAGGGTTGAGGGTTTAGGGTTTCGGATTTAGGTTTTCCTGATGATAAGAGCCTGGGTCGAAAAATGAATCCTAGTCAAGAGAAAAAATCAGGCCTTGACAAGCCTCCAGCCCGATGCGGTATACATTAAACTACATTAGTTAGCAAATGTTAGAGTGTGTATATATATATATAAATATTCATTGATGTTTATACTTCTATTTATAAATTATGGTAGTCTATAGTGTATAATGCAGTAGATACTATGGTATGTTATATCGGAGGTGAGCTTCGTTTGAGCTCGGAGACTGCAGAGACCGCGTCAGTGGCCAGGGGCCTCGGTCTTTAGATGGGCTTGAGGGCATGAGGGGTTGACTGGGTTCTTGTTAAGGGATGTAATTTAAGTTACCAGAATAATGAAACCATATTATTTACTATAGATCCCGATTATGGTAACTGAAGTTAAATCCCCTAACAAGAACCCAGTTGAGGGTTCAGGGTTTCGGGCTTTGGAGGTCTAAAGGTTTGGGGTTTATAGGCTCATGGAGCAGAGTCTGTGTTCAAAAAATAGGCTCATGGGGTTTAGGGTTTGGAGCTTTGGTTTGGGTTCAGAGTTGTGGCTTAAGGGTGTCGACATGCGCAGTCGCGAGTGCTGCACTGCTTCACGGCGACGGCTGTTCCGGACAAGCACTGCTTTACGGGTAAACATGTCCAACACTCATGCAAGCCATAGGTTATGTTAGGCCTCGGGGTGCCTGGCGGGCTCGTAGGACTTAGGAGCATTGGTGAGAGTATGTTTGGCATGTCGCACGCGATACCCTTTCGTATGTCGAGTCCCAGGTGTCCAAGTCAAGCGGGCCGGGACGAGAAAGTGCGAGTGGACCTGGCCTAGGGGCCTAAGAGCATGTTATAGAATGCCTGTTAAGCTCTGATACGGAGGTCCATTCACTAGGTTCACTAGGTCTTGAGTGTCCCAACACCGCAAGTGTACCCTTTCAAGACACCTAAATAAACCCCTAAACTCTCAGCTCCCTAAACCCCGGACTGCTGGAGAGCTACTCAAAAAAGGGCCGTAGCCCAAAGCAAACAACCTCAACCCTAAACCCTAAAACCCAAAACCCTAAAACCCTAAACCCTAAAGGCCCTAAACCCCCAAGACGCTCGACTGCTCGCTGCTTGGACCGAGATGCTCCCAGCTGCAGCCCTGCAGTCGAAGGCCAAGTTCAAGGACACATTGGGGTTTAGGGGTTAGGGTTTAATTTAGGGTTTAATAGAGGGGCTTAGGGTTCAGGGTTTTAGG
>CAJNDV010006224.1:62343-81573 GCA_905221635.1 Symbiodinium sp. CCMP2456 | reverse complement strand
GGCCGAACCGGGATCATATATGCCTGTGTGAATATAAAGAAACAAAAATAAACATGTCTTTGTTGGTGTATGATTGCATTTTGTACGTGCAGCTTGCATGCAATCACTTGTGCGCGTGTGTGTGTGTGTGTGTCCGCTGACACTTTGTGGGGCACCCAAGCTGGACACAAGGTGACGCTGCAGCACCTGTTGGGGGCTTGGCACCTGGGAAGGTGGCAGTGCTTCGAGCAGAGGCCAGGGACGACCTTGACAAGACCTAAGCAAATGGAGTTGCCTGATGATAAAACCCTAAACCCTTAAACCTCTAAGCCTTAAACCTTTAAACTGTTATATACTTGTAGCAACACCATGGATAGGCAAAACTTGGGCATGACCCACGACAAGAACACCTCACTTGGGGTGGTCCTGCAAAAAACGAGGGAGTTTAGAGAAACTTGAAGATAGCCTTTACCAATAGTCTTGGGTTTCCTTCTTCTAACTACTTAAGGAAACCGCAAGCCCTCATAATGAATCCGAGCCCGTCCTCGTCGAGAATTGAAGATCCTTCGTGGCTAGCGTGCCGACTAGCCAACATTCATTGCTTCCTAAGTGGCTTTCTTTCCCAGCCCGTCGAAATCCAGCCCGCTCCATCTTAAGGCTTGCGTCGCCAAAAGCCTCTTGCATCCTACACCCGAAACCCGGGTTTAGGGATTAGGGTAAAGCCTTCAGCAATCAACCCTGAACCCGAAAGGACGAACCACCAAGCACCTGAATTCCTGCTTGCGCAGGTCGAAGTTCGCGCCGGCGTAGGCAAAGTGAAGGCCGGATCTGTCAGGCTGACACTCTTCAAGGGCTTCAGAGAAATTTGACCTGGTGTTAGATGGGTTCTTCGTCAGGCATTCGGCATGGGCCTATAAGGCTGAGTTGATAAGGCATACGCGAGGGCCACCTGGTGGCGATAGAGTTTCAAGGATGAACTTGTTAACTGTGGAAGTCTAAGCTGCAGCTAGCTGAAGATAGCGTGCCTTTGATGAAGACGATGAGGACCATCACGACGACAATACCGCAAAACACTGCCATCCCCACCAGCTCCGCAGTACCACCAGCAGCAGTAGCAGCAGCTGCGGCAGCAAAGCCGCAAGACTAAGAGTGATAGCATGTGAAGTCCACACTGACTACCTGATTATCTATCCTCCAACCCCGAGGCCCAGAACCGAACCGAAAATCCTCCAGGCCTGCGATGCAACCCCTGGGAAGATGACACTTCCAACCTGCACAGAAACCCTGGGCTTGCGCGTGGCCTGGCATGAGAGGGCCATCAGCACGGCACAGGGAAACCCATGACGATGCATGCATGCGAATGAGTACGCGCATGCACATGTGTGCGTGTAGACCTGTGTGTTCTGCGTTGTTAATTTGTGCGCGGGCGTTCGCTTCCATGTTCCTCGTCACAACTCTGTAGATATTGTAGATGCACGAGGTTTGAACATTGTCTTCTTGCACTGAGGATACAAAGAGCAGTGTGCCTCAAAGACCTTAAACTCCTAAGCCTCAAACCGCTCGAGGTCACAGCGGCAGCGCATGAGACGAGCAAGATCTTCAACTGGATTGAGCACCAGGTCACGCTGAAGGACGGTTCGCTGAAGCCCGGCAGCGATCAGCAAAGCTTGGGTTCGATTTATGTTCTGTATAACATAGAATAGCGTGTACACATCTTATACTGTATGTTGTAGAGGCTACATGGACAATTATCGTGTATAGATCGTGTATTCTAGGTGTTACGTATTATTTATCCTTTGTGCTGGCACTCACCTTGTCCATTGCTTCAAACATGTACAGTGTGATCTATGATTATAGTCGAGAGTTTTTCCCGACTTGGCCCCCCGAGCCCCCACAAAGGACAGAGGTTGTTGGGCCTGCACGTTTGGGATCCCACATGTGGGCCCCGGCACGCAGACACAATATTCGTCCACTCCCGGAGATAGCTACGTTTCATAGACGCATCATGAAGGAACCATAATGCCATAATGGTACTGCCCCTCACAGCCCTTCTCACGGTTTTGTAATTTATTCCGGAGATGTGTTCGCCTAGTAGGGTAGCGGGTAGCGTGCATGGAGTCCCCATTCGGAGCAACTTTCAAGTCTTTGCGGCGGCTGTTGAGGCGCCTTGGCTTTGCAAACGGCGCCACTCCTTGTGCTACTGGGCAAAGACCATCAGGAAGCGGTTTACAGTAAAGCGCTCTCAAGGTTGGGACGTCAGTTGATCAGTGAGGTGCTTTGCTTTGCCATACTCGAGGAGCAGGCATCAGGCATGTAGTGATTTTCCCATTCCCTGGCGTTTGCATTCGGGCGCATGTTGGGTGCAGGGACTTGCTGGATGCTTGGTCGTATGTGGGTTGCGTGTTTGGGATACACAATGCTGTATCCAGGAAGCCCGAGACAGAGTCTTCTTCGATGCCTCCAGAACCTATATGCATCTGCCTGCCCAAGCCTTGCCTAGCTTGAAGCAACATGTAGGGACCGAACCACGTAGATCAGGGCTAAAGCTCCGACTTTCTCCCTTGGTTGCTTCGACTCTTAGTTAGATCCTGCGCTCGTCCGACTCGTCCCTCCGGAGCCAATCCGGAGCTTCCCTAAAACCTAAGCCCTAAACCGGATGTTGCAACCCTAAACCCGAGACCCTAAACCCTAGACCCTAAACCCGAAACCCCTGAACCCTAAAGTCGAAACCCGAGACCCTAAACCCTAGACCCTAAACCCGAAACCTCTGAACCCCAAACCCAAAACCCTAAACCCCTAAACCCTAAACCCCTGAACCCTAAACCCTAAACCCTAGACCCTAAACCCTAAACCCTTGAACCCGAAACCCTAAACCCTTGAGGCCGTCTGGCCTTTGAGCACCCACAGCACCGTGTCTGCCACGGAGCCAACCCTGGCCGCTGGGGAGAAGGAGACCGCAACCTTCGTTTTTTACCGCTCAACCGGCTAATATAGAGGCCTAAATAAGTACCTATATGCCATTCTTTGGGGTCCTTATCATAACCTAGTATAATGGGCCCTAAAACCCTATTCTAATTACTAAGGCCCCTATATTAAACCGACAGAGTTCTTTCCGAGTTCGGCGGGTTTCTGGAGTCTCTTGGCACTGGGTTTCGGGATGAGCTAGAACACAGGATTAGGGTTAAGGGTTTAGGGGATCGGCTTCCCCGCCCAGATGCAATAGTCTGGTCGTGCTGCTTCCCAGCTGATTGGCAGAGTCTGGGTTCAAAAAGGGGATCGGCTTCCCAAAAGCGTCGAGTTCACTGTGATCAGAAGGTTTAGGCCTCGCGAAGAGGTATCGGTGCTAGCGTGTTGGGTTCTATTTGGCCTCGTTACCAAAGGGAGCGTAGCCATACCCGAAGTATGCGAGAAGAAGAGCCTGGAGCGTAGTCTGGATCCTCAACTTTCCTTGCAGCCATCTTAAACTGCGACCCTTCTTCGGCACCACGGCAGGACTGCTTTACCGTCGAAGATCCGGGCCGTGGTGCCTTGCCCGAAGTACTATGACACTTCATGGCCGCATGCCAGTGGGATAAAGTTTCGGCACTTGGGAAAGTTGCTGCTCTTTGGCTTGACTTCAGACTTTCTGCAGCTATGGCAGCTATGGCGAGAAGAGACCCATGATGGTAGGTTTGTGTGTCACGCCATCATGAAGCATCGGGACGACTTGGGGCCTTCAGATTCTAATTTAAAGTCGGTGGTTGATCGATCAGTTCTTATCTGTGCTATCGAGACGAGTATGGACTTCACCAGGCTGCGCTTCAAGCTTCCAAAGTGAAAGCTCGGCCCTTCCGAGCGCGACAAGAAAAACCGGCCGCAGACTCGTACGAAGAGCTCCCTAAGGCCCTAAACCCTAAACCCGCAAAAGCAGCCTATAGTCGCATCCCGTCTTGTGAGCTCGTTATGTGGACTCCCGAACCACGTCGTGCCGAGTTTTCCAACTGGGACAAACCGCAGGGAAGTACGGACAACAGGCAAAACTTCTTGCGCGTTCTGACTCGTTTGTTCGCTACCTACCGCATGTTACGGAATTGTTGGCAGCTTGCGAGCACGACTGAATAACAAGCGTAAATTTGCAAAGGTTGCCTGCTCGGTGTATATACAGTGTTAAAAAGTTTGCGAAAGCAACCCTGATCCGCACAAACCCTACCTCACCACGGAAAGGCTTTAGCGCACCTCGTGACGGATTTGCGTCAGCCTCTGTCTGTACCTTCGTGAATTTGCTAGCCCCAGGATATCAGCTCATGTGTTCTCTGGACGGTCTCTTGCAGGAGCATAGATTCTTTGGACTATTCACAATTCGTTGCAGCCGCTACTACTATAGGTTTACTTGTCATTAGGTAACCTTTGTCCTGCAGCTATTACCGTTCTTACAACTGCTGAAGTGTTAAACGGTGTGAAATCCAGCACAGGAGATGCTAGGGATTATGAGTAGTCTAAACATGAATGCCATGAGCATGCCAGGGACAAATCCAAGCGGTCTTTGGTGCTTTGTCTGTGCTGTCGTCACTGTCAATATTGTTATCATCACTGTCACCACTACGATGCTTCGCATGTCTATCGTCGTACCATCATGTTCATCATTCTGACTATGGTAAGTGTTGGTAAGCCCGAACCACATCAAACCCCCAAACCCGCCGTGGCGAGAGTCCAAACCCCTAAACCACACCCTAAAATCTTTGGGTCTAGGGGGCCATCCTCGAAACCCGTAACCCTAAACCCTAAACCCCCGAACCCTAAACCCTAAGCCCCCGAGCCCTAAACCCTAAACCCCCGAGCCCTATACCCTAAACCCCCGAGCCCTATACCCTAAACCCCCGAGCCCTATACCCTAAACCCCCGAGCCCTATACCCTAAACCCTGTTTAAGCACAACTCCTTGCAGAACGATGGAAGGTCAGCGGCTGCTCCTCCGCGCGCCCAGCCGCAAAGCACAGGCTCCCTCGGGCTGGGGATGGGCTCGGGTTGAGATCTCTGCCTGTTTTGGGATGTTTAGGACTTAAGGCACAGAAGGCTCCAAACGAGAAATGCCCAAGGTGCATAAAAAAGTTTGCTAGAAAGGTTCCGAGCTCAGGATTGAGAGCAAGACTGCCAAGTAGCTAACAAGAGGCAACGGAACAGCAATTGCGTTGGCTCGCTGTGGTATGAGATCAGGAGCCAGAAGAACTGAACAACTGGAGTTGGCGATTGCAGTTCGGGCTCAAGGACACTTTTGGAGGGAGTCTATCTCCATAGTCACCACGATAGACTCATAGATGGATCCTTAAATATACAGCAGTCGGACCATGCTGGAGCTCACTTCGGCCGATGTTCCTTTCTCCGTAGCTCTGTTAAGTTTCTCCAAGACAAAGCCGAGACCGTTATTGCATCCGGGCCTCTGCGCAGTTTTGCACAAAAAACCTTAAATCCCAAATCCTTAAACCCCCAGCCATGCGAGAGGGGAAAGAATCCCTAAACCCTAAACCAGGGATATCTTGGGATATTGTGGGGATATTATCCTTCTGTTCCAATGGAAGCCGCGTCTCAACCTAGTTTCAAGTGTTTCACAATAACAGTCACTCTGAAGCAGCTCGCTGTTGATTTTTCTGGGTATTCTATAGGCTTATTCTAGGCTCACCGTTTGTCTATTTAAGCCATATTATACCTATCTAGACAGTAACAGCGATAGCAGGTGGATGACTACAGGTCAAAGAACCCACGAGCCTTGCAATCACTAGAGCCTTTCTGGGCCTAATATTCTTTTTACATAGTCTACCTGGGCTTGCGGTGGTGTAGCGCTGACGTAGTTGGACACAGCGACCTCGTCTGGCAGAGTCCGAGTTGCGAGAGCGAAAACCGAGGGATCGTTGGTTTTATTCCGCTATCACACATGTCTCGCTTCGGTCGAGTAAACCAGAAGTGCTCAGTTCTTGTGCGGCCCGTAGGTGATGTAAGCCATAAGAACAGGGCGAATGGATCTTCCACATTCGCGAGACTGTGGCGGCACTGAAAGCGGAGGACATCAGTGGGCCGGACGGTTCAGCCTTGCACGTGACAAGTAGAGGTTGGGATTTCAGAAGGTTGAGGGAGGGCGGAGGCTACAACAATCTCTTCCAGCAGGGTATACGAACACTATTGCGGCTTGTTGTGGTGGAACTCTTCAGGGTGCACTTCCTGTAATGTCTCCGTAAAGAACTTGAAGCGATTTCAGATTCGATCGTGGTGGTTGAAGCCGTGAGCGCTGCTAGCTGGCTGAGATCGCGGGAGGATGAGGCGAGCATCGCTGCGGGCTGGGATGATTCTCACGGGGTGCCTTGGCTTGGGGACTCTTTGCTTACAGCGCTCGGTGTTGGGGCTGAACTCAGCTTTGGTCAGTAGAGCGTACGTACACTGAACGCACATGCCTCAATGCCGATTGGATAGATGCTGCGCCGCCGAACTGCCAGGCGTGCATTCGCAGTCAGATTCCAGATGCTTGACTTGCAGACAGAGCTGCGGGTTCGACGGCGAGTGTTTAGGGCTTGGGGGCTTTAGCTTCAATCCTACCTCCAGCTATTTCCGCGGAGCCGACCTTAGCTGTCTTCCTCCCTTATAAACCATATTCACAGGAACAAGCACGTCGCAAATTCAGGAGGAGACCGGGCGCATTGTGAGAATGGCAGGATGCCGCTCTGTAGCCGCATAAACCCTGAGTCTTAAACCCCAACGAATTAGGCTATATATACATGTATACATATTTAAAGCTTATCACCAGAAAGCCCTATCCGTTAGACTCCCAAAGCGTAAACCCTAGACCCCCAAACCCGAAGCTCATAGACTCGCGAACCATTGCTTGGCCTCCGTGATCTGAGGAGGGCTTGTTCAACGCCTGGTGTTCCGACGGCATCCCTGTGCAAGTTCCCGGTTCAGGCCCGGCCAGCATAATACTATAGGGGCCTTAGGTATCTGAAGTATAATAACGGGGGCCTCAGGTATCTTGAATCAAAAAAGGAATCCCAAAATGGCATTGGCAATTATTTGGGCCCCCCACAATACGAGTAGTAAAAAGTACATAACTGCTGCAGGATCCCACGTTGAACGGATGCGCGTGGGTGACTGCAAAGTGTTGTAGACATGTACAGAAACACACGTACATCTCGAACTATTACTTACTTGTTTGTTTTTGCCTGCCCTTGTCTCTACATGTGTATGCGTGGGTGTGTGTGTGTGTACCTATTTATGGCTGATGCGACGACACCGCGCAGGGCTCCCACACTGCTGCCATGTGCGACGATTTGATGGTTCTGCAGGTGGTCGTTGATAGGGCTTACACGGGGCCTCTACCGGATGGTATGACGACTACCGCGTTTTCCTTGACATGGCTTGACAGAACCTGTTCTGCTCGTACTCATGGGAAATGGAGAAGGCACGTGCTGAAACATTCTCGGTCGAGAAAGCCTTTCACAAGAATCGCATCCAGAAACTCCTTGTCCAATCCGTTTTTTTCGCGAGTCTTTCAAGCATTGCAGCTGATGCAACCGCTCTTCAGACTGAGTCGGCTCTTAGCCGCTCCAATGGATCTGAATCCCAAGCGGCCCTCGAAAGCCCAAAGCCGCAAGCCCGAGAGGCGAGTTCATCATCACTGCCGGCACTCCCCAAGCGCCGCTCGCAATGTTCCTCGGAGTGCAGGCCGGGGGCCGACTCCGCTTTGTATCTGCGGGGGAACTTACGGGCTCTAGGGCTCTAGGGTTGGGTTTGGAGCTCCAGGTCCTGAGAGGTCGGACCTAGGTGATACCCAAAATACGACGTGAGACCGATCTGGTTAACAAGGCTGGTAGCGAAACGACACGAGACGAGTGGCAGTTTCGACAGACTTACTTCCAGTCGTCGTCGTTGTCGTCGTATGTTAAACCCGGATTTGTCAGTGGAGTTCAGGCCCTAAAGTCTGGAAGCAGCAGGGTTTAGGGTTCAGGGTTTGGGATGCTGGATGGCCATGACTTTTGGGGTGACGAGCATGCTACTCGCTTTGGGGTCAGGGCTCCTGGCGTCTGCAAAGATACAGGTCATTATACGAATACCACAAGGTCAGGCTCGTGTATGTATGTATATATATATATAAGGTGACTGTACTGGTACTGTAAAGGTATTGAGAGATTTGAGAGCGGATCCTTTGTAAAATCAGCCCTGGCACCGGAAGTCCATGGTGTGCCCGTAAACCCTAAACCCTAAACCGTGTCGCAGGTTCATCCGCTGATGGGCTTGTTTACACAGAGCAAGGGCGTCACGGTGACGCCTCGCTTCGTCATCCGTGCCTCGTTGGGGTTTAGGGTTTCTGGAGGCTCGTCCTACATGATCCCAGTCTTTTAGCCGAAGCCGACCGCAACAAGGGCGGTAAGTTCGGACCGATACTTTTGAATAACCTACTGCTATAAGGCTGGTGACGTGAGGATGCAGTACCAAAATGTACGGCGATGCGACATGAAGTTTCCGTTCCCCTTGTCACGGCCGATGATCGCAGACAGGGCCTACTACGCACTCTGAGGCCACAACACCTGTTGCACGCATTGCCATGAAAGCTCCCTAGTTCAGATGAACTGCTGCCTGGGGCTTTACGAACTGGACTTGGGGTCGTCAGAGAAGTGTCTTCGTTGGATCAAGGCACATGTGGTCATGTCAATCGAAGCCCCCATCCCAGAAACTCCATATCCTTCTTACTTATGGATACTACTTTTAATTCCTGACTTAGCAGGGTTTCACAGCATCTGGATTGGAATTCAGTATCAGCCAGCATTATCGCATTACCTCTCATGCTGAGGCAACGCCTCTGCAAGCTACGTCCAGGTGTTGCCAGCCCTCCTGCCACCGCAACACGGCTCCCAACAGTCTTGCTTTCATTCTATCTCAACCTGTTAGCTGTCGTACTGTACTGCGCAGGCACAGGCCGAAAAAGGCCAGGGCAAACCACAGGGGAGATGTGCAGGATTCCACCGTCACGTGATGAAGAGGAATGCTCGCGTACACTTGCGAGGGCCGGGGCGATGTTCACATTACAATTATGGCGGAAATACCCCCAAGCCCTATTAAAGGAATCCTGTTCTGTTAAGGACCCATAAAGCCGACCGGCTTCTCCTCTTCCTCTTGCCAAGAAGGGTGGCACAATCTAGAAGATTGAACACTTAGTATGATGTATTTCACAGGGCTCCTTGTTACTATCGTAGTACAATACACCCCGAACCCCTATGTTAACTGTATAAGACCCTAGATTACCCGTGTTGGGTATGCTTGTTTTAGCCGTTGTAGCAGAGGCATTGGCCATAAGCCTTGGGTGCAGGGTCAGGTCCAGAGCTTGATATCAAGATGAAGTCAATGTTTAGGGTTGTCTGGGCTTGGGGTTTAGATGAAAGTAGGGTTCGGAGTTTCGGATGTTCTGGGCTTGGGGTTTTTGGATGAAGTGAGGGTTTAAGGTTTCGGGATTTCTAGATTTGGGTATCACTGGAGCCTTTACTGCCCAGGAATGAAGAGAACTGGCCTCAAGTGCCCTCGCGGAGTGCTGCCATTGTCGAGGAGCACGCAGGTGGGGGGCACAGTTCGACCTAAAGCAGCGTGAAACTTTGGGTTCGCAGTCTAGGAACCATCATGGGTCAATGTATACGGGGTTTCGGATTCTTTGGCATTCGGTTTTGCAGGTGTTAGGTTTCCGGACCAGCTGGCATTCGTTCCATTTTTGCTTCACATTTTCCAGGGTCGCAAGCTATTCGGTGAAACGGTACTGTATCGTTTGCAAGCATATGCCTGGAAGAGTGCAGAGGCTCCCGATCAAGCATCAACATTGGACCTTCCATTACTAGTGGCCGATTTCCTCAAGGGAACTAGAGTATGATACTATTGTACACACCGGAGCCCTCTTCTTGTTGCAAAGGGCCTTACATGAGTTCTGCTATCCGCCTGCTGGACTTTCAAGCCATGAGAGAGGCTGTTTGCACGGTACGGTCGCAGCAAACACATGGATGAAAAGGCACGCCATGCCACCTGAACCACGACACGCCTTCAGCCTTGCAGATAGCCAGTGTAGACACTCCTCATAGTTGCCATGCCAACACAACATGACACGCTAGACATCCGGCCTGTTTCATCGGAACTGCCTCCGAGCAAGCAAGACGCCATGATGCCAGGGGGAGGTGCCCCAATGCCAGGTGGCATGCCAGGCAGTGCTCCAGCCACTGGGAGCTCAGGTATGCCAATGCCCATGATGGGCATGAGCCCCGGCATGCCCATGGGAATGAACAACATGGGCATGAGCCCCGGCATGAGTGGCATGGGAATGCCCATGGGCATGCCGATGATGGGCGGCATGGGAGGCATGGGTGGCATGGGAATGAATGCCATGGGCATGCCAATGATGCAAATGAACCCTATGGCCATGATGAGCATGGCTGCAATGATGAACAACATGATGGAACCACAGGAAGAGAAGACGGTCGAGCCACCACCGGATCCTATCGATTCGCGGGTCAGAGACATTTGCCGACACTTCGGCATCGAGGACAAGATCTGCGAGAAGCTTAACAAGGCCATGAAGACACGTGAAGACTTCGACGAAGACATGCAGGTTTTGTGGCACATCATGGAAAGGGGTGCCCAGAACAACAAGAAAGCAGTGGACGTGATGCTTGTTAAGATCCGGGAGCTTAATAATGGCACCTTCATCGGCAAGGACCTGCTGGATCCGGAGATTAAGGACTTCGCTAGCAAGTATAACCTTGACGACCAGCTCCTCCACCGTCTGATCAAGACCATGAAGAAGCGAAAGCACCACAAGAGCCAGGACCTCAAGGACATGGACGAGCGCATCGGCAATGCCAAGCATCCCTCGGGGCTCCTAGTTCGGATGTTGGAGGGCCTGGAGGAGAACGGGAAGATGCCGCCGGCCCCTGGCTGGCTCACGCAGAGCCAGCCTGGCCGCAGAGAACCCGCCGAGAAAACCCGTGCATCCCGATCACGCTCGCGCTGAGGTCGTCCGAAGCCCAGCTCAGTCCAGGTAGCGTGTTTCACATCCTGTGCCCCAAATCTCTGCTCTGGAGGTTGTAGCTGGAGCGGCTCACAGATCCTAAACTTTCGAGGCTAGCAGTCTTCCTAGCTCAGCGCCTCTAAGATGTATCCTCTTGAGCAGGACCCAGACACAAAACTCGCATCCGAAAACCATGAAAGTTAGACTAGGCTGCACCAACAGATCCAGTCCCACAAGCGCGAGTTTATTCATGGGTTCATGGAGTCTTGTGGGTGTCTATGTTGAATATCCAAAGGTTTATCCTCTGCATCTAGAATCAAAAAGTCTGTATGGCTATTCTGAAGTCGGCTTGCGTTGCCGACTGCGTTAACACACTTGTTTCAACTCGCATCCCTTTCGGGTCGCTGGTGTGCCTTGCAAGTTCGTAGTGCTTCACGAAAGGGAACTCGCAAGAACCCTAACAGCTCTAAAAACCCAAACCTGCAAAGCCTCATAAAGGAACCCCCTGTGAAACCCTCATGGTGGTCTTGAGCCGCTCCGTGCATGTGACCAGTGCCTGGAGACATGCTTGGTCTGCCCGCGCGTCCGAGGCCAAAACTTACGCCAGGTCTCATTGGATTCGGGTGTTGGCTAAGCTCGCGTGGCTCGTCAACGATGAAATTTGCAAACCCAAGAGCACGACTTCTGAACAGCCATAAGCCCTCTCTAATTACTTACTGTAGGAATTCCAACTGTTGCAAGGAGGAAAAGGGCCCGCAAAAATCAAAAAGCATAATTAGAACGACGATCCCACCGTCCAAAAACGTTCATCGGAACCTAAACTCTAAGCCCTAAGCGGACACCTCTGCCGTGCCAACCAGGCCTTAAGCCCTTCATGAGCCCTGTGTAACAAAACTTAAGTGGCCAGCAGGAAGAATGCTCTCCATCACGGACTTCATCGCACAGGATGAAGAAAAGGAGGCTCTGGGTCTGGATTTAGGGTTCAGGGGGCCTTGCGCGTGTCACCGGGCGAGCTCCAATCAGGCCTGTGTAAAAGGGCTGGGGTTGCGGCTTCTTTGTTCTCACGGCATGACATGACCATTATTCTAGCTAGCGGTCTCATTATGCCAGCCGCTTTAAGATTCTGTTGGCATGGAGACGGTGATCAGTTTTGATGCTACTTGCTGTAACTACTGTAGTTGTTTTTCTACTTGTCGATCTATCCCTTGTGTTTCTTGTCCGCGATTCCTGTTTACTCTTGGCAGGCTTACTAAAACTACAGAGCCTGGTTCTAATTTTTGCCCGAGCTACGCTTGGTGAGGTAATTTTATGCATATCATTACTTCGGTTGTAATTACTATCTGCTGCAGCAGCTTTAGAACAGAGGTTGTCGGGCTGCCAAGCTGCCACCATGCCCCCCCTTCCCGGTTGGAGGTAGTTCTTTGCTAAACGTCACGGTAGGAGTTGCAATCTTCCAGCCAGGCGATGTGGGTGCCGCCGGGGGCCAGCTGCTTCGCCGCATCCCTTTCAACCGCGTTCCCGGGGGCCAGACGCCCTTGCCATCAGATGATGTACCCTAAACCCTAAACCCTAAACCTTGTGTAGGTCCTATCGGACTGGTGTTTCTGTGAAGTTGCCATTACACGTTAAAAAAAAAAAAACCTAAACCTCGTCGGCGTGTCACAGACACTTGTCATCGGCTGACATCCCAAGCCGCAGCTCACCCGCCCCATGCCGAGGCCTGGCTTTGTTCCACTTTCCCACGCGCTGCCAGGCTGTGGGGTGGCATTGGTGAGCATGAGTAATTGAATCAAGATAGAGCAAAGAACCCATGGACACTGCTTCTCTCATCACAACTCTCGGCAGCCTTATTATCGTCATAAACGGGTTGTTTTTGGCGGCGGATGCAGCACGGCATGGGTGGTGCGCCAACCGTGAGCCTCATAAGATACTAGCTTGATATATAAGTTTCCAAGTATAGTTCGCACGAGCAATAGGCGGACTCTTATGCAAGCTGCTGTGTACGTTGAAGCACTTGCCCTCACGTTTCGAACCCGACTTTTGCTGCCCTCCCAATCCTTCCCAGACCCCACAACTGCCTGAAGATGGACGACGGAGCGAATCCGTCTGAAAGATCGCCCTCTTTGGTGGGTAGTAGCTTTGGCAGTACATCTTGCACAGCATCTAAAGTCCCAACGGCAGTTGACATCAATGTCGCGGGTTTGTACCAACACTCGTAACATCTGCAGTGTGGAGGCTTTGAAATGCTCGGGATGCACATTCGTGCTGTTACGCTTACCGTTGTTAGTTTTTGCAGTTGTGCCGCTTCATGCTAATCTTGTATCATTATGGCAAGCATGGGCAAGCACACAGGTTTTCGCCATGCAGCAAGTTATAGGGGGCCCAACCTTGCTGGTACCAAGTGTAATCAAATCAGCTCCTGCCGAACCTCCTGTGCCGCCTGAATGATTCCAAAGGTGACGATGTACGGCAGTCGTGGTTTTCTCAAGGTTAGTCTGGGGTTCGCTCGAGACTGGAATGCAAAGAACCTGTGATTGCTGGCTCGAGGATTCAGGGTTGAAAGAACTTTGTTCGAAACAGCCTTCCACCAGCTCTCCCGCAGGAGACAAAGTGTTCTGCTTTTGCCTCCTACTGCTCCTCCTAAAACCTAAACCCTATGTAAGCCTTAAGCCCGAAGCCCAAAACCCTAAACCCCTATAAACCCTTATAAACCCCTAACCCGAAATCCTAAACCCCGAAACCTAACTGCTATTCGAGAGGCATCGGAGCTGAGAAAGGGTGCCAAGGCCCAGGGCTCCTGCGCAGAGGCTGTTTTAGGGTTTAGGGTCTAGGGTTTTTGGGGTTCCTATAAAAGGGTTCCGAAGTTACCGGTTTAGGGTTTAGGGTTCCTTCAGGGTTTAAGGTTTTTGTGGGGTTTAGGGTTTTTGGGTTCCTATAAAGGTTCCGAAGTCACGGGCTCGTAGGGTTTAGAGTTCCTATAAGGGCTCCGAAGTTACGGGTTTAGGGTTTAGGGTTCCTGTAAGGGCTCCGAAGTTACGGGTTTCCGGTTTAGGGTTCCTGAAGGGTTTGGTGGTTTTTGGGTTCCTGTATGGCGCGTTCTAGGCTTCCTTTCTGGGGTTCCTTTTGGGTGCTGCAGAGAAGAAGGAGTTCCTAGAAAAAGGAACACGTTCATGCCTTCGTCCCCGCAACTGTTGAATACTATAGATACCGTGGTTCTTGTGGTCTCCAATATTGCTGTGATAATTGTTTCTATGTTTATATTTTCAGTGTGACAGGTTCTTGTTATTAATATTGTTGTTATGACTACAGTTATGATAACTATGAATTACTGTTGGTATGGTTTTCATTATGATGATGAATCAGTCCTTAAGGGTATACTTATAATCAGAAACCCTGGAACAATCTTACTTACGATAAGGGGCCCCAGGGACTAATATTCGTCATTCTTGCCATTGCTACTATTCCCTAAACCCTAAACCCCTAAACCCTACACCCTAAACCCTTCCCTTTTCCCTAAACCCTAAGCCTTTTTTTATGTTCAGGCCGTAGCTCTCCGTTTGCCCGGGCCACCCTTGCTTGAGTGTGGAGCTCAGCTTGTGCCCTAAGTGGTGTTGGGGGTTTGGGTTCGGGTTCAGGGTTTGGGGTTCGGGTTCAGAGTTTGGGGGTTTAGTGCTTAGGTGCGGGTTTAGAGTTTGGCGTTTTTTTTTGGGTTTCGGGCTTGGGGTTTGGGGTTGAGGTTAGGGTTTAGGGTTCCAGGTAGGGCATCTGGACTTTGCGGCTTTGGCTACTTCAGTAGCGAGCTCTGCTCTGCGGCCTGGGGCGTCGGGGGTTTTCGGGTCTTACCAGGAGGAAATTTCGGAGGTGTGCCACTGCTCCTATCGTTGTTTCTGTTCTTCAAACTATTCATGCCGCGCTGCCGAGAGCCTCTTCATTAAGGATGATCTCAGTCAAGTACAAACTCCCGCTGCAACTCGACCGCGTGTCGACTGGAGGCATCTCACCGGTGGTTTGCACTTCTGTTTCGGGCTTGGGAATTTAAGGTTTCCGGTTGCAGCCTACGTTCCTTTGAAGCGCGACTGAAAGAGTCATGCACTTCTCTCGGCCGTAGTCCTCCTTTTATCGAAAGTTCGCGTCTCTTGCGCACATCACGGCAAGAAATGCGAGTTCATGTAAGCACCAGACCTATGCTTGTTTGCGGCAGGATTCCTTCCATACAGGGACAAGCTTGTGCAACTGGGGCGATTGCCGCAAAGTCTGCGGATTCTCGCGAAGGCAGCTGGGCTTATGATGGTTAGCAGCATCTGCTGCTCCTAGCGCACGTGAAGCAAAGTCATCCCGGCCTTTGTTTTGATACCTGTTCCGCCACTTCAGGAGGGCCGGCTGCTGTGCTTGCGCGGAGAGTACTTGAAGGTGGGCTTTCGTGCTTAAATCCCAGAAATAAACTTTGACATCGAGGGCCCAAGTGTGGGGATCAGTGTGGGTGGTGACCTGGGCGGTGTTCTTCCGGCCTCGAAGTTCTGAGCGAGCATGTATCTTTCAAGCCGTGCGCCATGCCACACAAGATCAACATCTGTGCGTGCTCTCCTCAAACCGAAGCGACAGCTGGTAGCGAACCTAAATTGAAGCCTTTCTTCACACAGCAGGAGTGAAAGGAAACAACAAGCTCGTTGACCCGGGCATGGGACGCCGGATATGAGCCCGTGAAATTGAAATTGGGAAGAGCGCAAAAGACTTGAAACCTGGAAAGGCCGCAACATGTGAACAAGGGTTTCAGGGTTTCGAGCTTTGGGCTTGGAGTTTAGGGTTTAGGGTTCAGGGCAGAAATTATGGATCATGGTATTCTGAAGCAGAAGACAGAAGTGTCGACACCTGGCTGCGAGGCGGCTGAACTGGCATTCGACTTCGCACTTGGCCTTATCACTGTATCATTGTATCTCGTGAGGTAACGGTAACTAGCGATTTTTGGAGTGATTTACGAAGCAACCTGGAATGAAGTATTCGGATTCTGAAGCAAACCACTCGAAAAGCTTCCGGAGGAGCAAGACCTGAGTGCTTTTTGTTCTTCTTAACGCCAATAGTTTCTGAACTTGCTGAAAACATTGGGTTTTGATCGAAATTCGACAATGTATGTGGCTCTCGCAAGCCCAAATATTCGTAGAGGAGGTGCTGAACATTCCGAACTGGATTCAAGCAGTTGTGTGGGAATCAATGCTTGACAACGACATTCGTTGAACAAAATTGTGCCTTTCTGACACAGACGCGAAGTGGACAACACCGCGGATTGCCTCATAAGATAGCTTACAAGTCTTCAGGTGTACTAGCAGGCTAGTAGGCTCTCCGGTTGAGCTTCCTGTTGGTTTTCGGCAAGACCTCGAATCTGTACGCTTCTCCGCCGATCCGCAAAACAAGGCCTTGTAGAATCAAGTGAAATGCCACGAAAATAAAAACCCGCATCCCAGACGCCCTGAAATGCCCTCAGCCCCACTTTCCGTTCACATGCCAGGATTTCGAGTCGGGGCAAGTTGTACTCAGCCGGCCCGCGGAGATTTGGATTGGTGCCTCGGCGTTTTGGCTTTCGGGTGCACGGGTAGGGTTGAGAAGGGCATGTTCCGGGCCCGTGACCCCAAGAATTCCTCCTGGCACGGAGGGGGGAAGCCTTTCGGTGCTCCGGCACAGGACGTTGCCCGCTTTTGGCCCCATGCTGACCTGAGAGTTGGGATTTGCGGGCGTTGAGGCTGTCAGGCAAAAGGGTATCAGCATGGCTTGAACTTTGCGCGGACATCCGGCCGAGGGATTTGCTGAGGGGGCTCAAGCTCGTCATTCAGCAATTGGCAGGTTAAAGAAGCTCGGAAGCGGGCTGATGATTCGCATGATGCGTGTTTTTAAGACGGGAAGTCATAGAGTTGACCACATCAAGGCCGCTGATACTCATGATGTTCAATCCTGTGAGCATGTGTCAGCGACCAAAGGCCCGGCTGATGCTCATGATGCTCCCGCCATTGGCTAAAAGACGGTTGCTGTTTTTGCCGCGAGGAGGCGGCTGATGCTCATGAAGCTGGCTTCAAGGCCGCCGAGTGACATCATGTGTGCCTCCGGTGCGATGCATCTATTAGACACAAGAGCATGCCTCGGCCGCAGTACTGGTTCATAAAAGGGATGGTTGATGCTCATGGTGCTGGCCTTCCCTCCGGTGAGCTTCATTTGTTCATTACCAGAGAGGTGCGGTTAAAGAGCATGATGTTGACAGAGTGACATCCATTGACCAAAGGAACTGCGGCTGATGCTCATGATGCCGGCTCTCAAGCCGGTGAGTGATATTTATTTGCCACAAGAGAAACGGCTGATGCTTATAATGCTTTCCTTGAGTCTGCGGGCTCGCATCCTTAGGCACATCCGGTGAGTGGAATATATGTGCCACAACAGGAATTGCTGATGCTCATGATGCTGGCCTTGAGTCCGCGGGGTCGCATCTTTCGGCCGCAGGAAGTGCTGCTGATGCTCGTGATGCTGGCCTTAAGGCCCGGGAGTACGATGCTCATGATGCCGGCTTTCCAGCCGGTGAGTGGCATTGATTTGCCACTAAAGGAACAGCTGATGCTCATGATGCCGGCCTTCCAGCCGGTGAGCAACACTTGCTTGCCGCACAATGAACGGCTGATGCTCATGATGCTGGCCTTGAGTCCCGTGGAGTCGCATCTTTTGGTCGCAGGAACTGCTGCTGACTTTAAGGCCCGGGAGTGCCATCCATTGGCCACGCGAACTACGGCTGGTGCTCGTGATGCCGGTTTTCCAGCCAGTGAGTGACATTTATTTGCCACAAAAGGAACTGCTGATGCTCATGATGCTGGCTTTGAGTCCGCGGAGTCGCATCTTTTGGTCGCAGAAAGTGCTACTGATGCTCGTGATGCTGGCCTTAAGGCCCGGGAGTGCCATCCATTGGCCACGGGAGCTGCGGCTGATGCTCATGACGCTGGCCTTGAGTCCGCGAGGTCGCGTCTTTCGGCCGCAGGAAGTGCTGCTGATGCTCGTGATGCTGGTCTTAAGGCCCGGGAGTGCCATCCATTGGCCACGGGAGCTGCGGCTGATGCTCATGATGCTGGCCTTGAGTCCGCGAGGTCGCGTCTTTCGGCCGCAGGAAGTGCTGCTGATGTTCGTGATGCTGGCCTTAAGTCCCGGGAGTGCCATCCATTGGCCACGGGCACTGCGGCTGATGCTCATGATGCCGGCCTTCCAGCCGGTGAGCGACATATATTTGCCACACAATGAACGGCTGATGCTCATGATGCTGGCCTTGAGTCCGCGGAGTCGTAAGTTTTCGTCGCAGGAACTGCTGCTGATGCTCGTGATGCTGGCCTTAAGGCCCGGGAGTGCCATCCATTGGCTACGCGAACTGCGGCGGATGCTCACGATGCCGGCTTTCCAGCCGGTGAGTGATATTTATTTGCCGCACAAGTAACGGCTGACGCTCATGATGCTGACCTTGAGTCCGCGGAGTCGCATCTTGTGCCATCCATTGGCAGCCGGAACTGCGGCTGATGCTCATGATGCTGGTCTTGAGTCCGCGGAGTTGCATCTTTTGGTCGCAGCAACTGCTGCTGACCTTAAGGCCGGGGGGGGGGTCATCCATTGGCCACCGGAACAGCGGCTGATGCGCATGTGGCATTTATTTTCCACAAGACGAACGGCTGACGCTCATGATGCTGGCCTTGAGTCCGCAGAGTCACATCTTTTGGTCGCAGGACGTGCTGCTGATGCTCGTGATGCTGGCCTCAAGGCCCGGGAGTGCCATGCATTGGCAACCGGAACTGCGGCCGATGCTCATGATGCTGGCCTTGAGTCCGCGGAGTCGTATGTTTTCGTCGCAGGAAGTGCTGCTGATGTTCGTGATGCTGGCCTTGAGGCCGGGGAGTGCCATGCATTGCCACGAGAACTGCGGCTGATGCTCCTGACGCTGTCGCTGACTCTGCGGAGTCGAATCTTTGGAACTGCAACTGAGTCTCATGATGCCGGCTTTCCAGCTGCCGCACAAGAAACGGTTGATGCTCATGATGCTGGCCTTGAGTCCGCGGAGTCGCATCTTTTTGGTCGCAGGAAGTGCTGCTGATGCTCGTGATGCTGGCCTTGAGGCCGGGGAGTGCCATGCATTGCCACGAGAACTGCGGCTGATGCTCATGATGCTGTCGATGACTCCGCGGAGTCGCATCTTTGGATGCCGGCTTTGGAGCTGCCGCACAAGGAACGGCTGAT